>VWYE01017231.1:73696-98573 GCA_013398995.1 Alaudala cheleensis
AAAAAAAAAAAAGAAAGAAAAAGAAAGCAAGCCACCTTTCTCCCTCTCCCCCCTCATTGTCTGGGGAGATGGTGAACTGTTTGTTGGAACTTAAATGGAAAAACTACAACACGCCTACCTTTCATAACTGGGTGTCTAGAGCTGACCATCCAGGATCACAGAGTCAGTATTGTGTGACCAAAGCATTTGATGCCAAAATTAACATTTAACTCTTGATTTGATTTCCTGTCAACCTTAGGATTATTCCTGTTTTTTGAAGGTTCTTTTTCTTCCCTTCTTTCCTGCTTCTTTCCACTTCAAGATGTTTAAAGAGTGTTTCAAGAATACAACACAAGTTTACATGGATTAAAACTAAACAATACAAAAAAGATTGCATTAGTCTTTTTTTGTGCTGTATGTATTGACAGGGGGAACTTGAGTTCCTGAGGGGATCAGAAACATCATTAGAGCAGGACTAAGTTCTGCCCCTTTTGTAACACTATTTTAAGGAATGGAAAGTGAACATGTCTGCACACATTTCTTTCTTACTTCCTCTGCTGTATGCTATTTTTTGTATCACATGCGGTATGTATATATGTTTGCCCAAAATGTGGTTTTGGTCATATAGATTTCATTTTTAGACAGGTGGCTTATTAACAGATATGCTAGGATTTTTATTTTATTTTTTTAAATTGTCAAAGCTATTTCAAATAAACATAAGAAACCCATTGTTCCTGTAGTGGACAACTTTAGAATATACTACTTCTCTTGATTTGCGTAAGTGAGAGTAATGTATATGCTCAGAAGTCAGAAAACATTGCTAACATGTAAGAAGTATTCATAAATTATTGTTGTCTTGTAATGTTCATTTAAAAAGGGGATATTAGCATACAGATATGTGGAACTATTTCATAGTGCCCATATGTAGATGCCAGTGTGACTATATTATGACAGGATGTGTTTACAGGACTGGATTTATTAGTGTGCCAAATACACCTCCAGGAAAAGTTGCATGTAGGGCAATAAATCAGTGGTTCTCTTGGTGCTGTGATGGGCCTGAATCTGCTTTTAACTGCTCACAAAAGAAACTTCAGCAGCAATAGTTCTGCTAAGGCCAATGGAGTTACCTCACTGTGAAATGGTCCTGAGTGATAAGAGAAGTAGCCCCTGCCTCACTCTTTTTCTACCCAGTACAAATTTCTATTTAACTTGTCTTCTGCAGCTTCACTCAGCATGCTGTTCAAAAGACAGTTATTTCACAAAAAACAGAAAATTGAACTTCAAAGATACTGTTTACTGGGGATAATACTTAAAACATGTGAAGTGTCTTTCTCAGTTAGCTTTCCAGGACATACAAACAGAAAATGGATTTCAGCTGTTTAAGCATGCAAATCCTGCAAAAAAAAGGGGATCAAAAATGACTGTGGATGTTTTACAAACAAACAAATTCAAACCTTTAGAGGTAATGTCCTCTTTAGCAGAGAGCAGATAAACTATTTCAGCCAGGTTCAGTATGGCAAGAGTGCAGTCAAGCTCCTTTGGTGCCCATTACAAATTTCCTGATAAACATTCAAATTTGTGCTAGTTTAACTACTAGTCTATTACTGCCTCATTTCTCAGTATAGCGTGTTTAAATAGAACATAATGCTTTCAAAGTTTAAGTTAATATTATATATGTTATATATAAATATATATTCACTATTGAGATTTAATTATGTAATGGATTGTAAAGAATCTGTTTGGATACTTACAAATGTCTCTAACACTATTATAGAGAAGAAATTAATAACTTTGTTTTCTTTAAAAAAACTGACATTGTTATAACGAAATCCATTTTTACTGAAAAAAATACTGTACATGTGTAAAATGTTCAGTTGTTATTTGTAAAATAGGGTAGTTCTGTTGTAATTGATATTGGCCAAAATCAATGTTATTCCATATTTTATTTTTTCTATTAAATTAACCTAAATTCCTGTTCTTTTGGTCTGGCAAAACATGTTGATCCATATGTTAAACATCTTTGTTGAAGGGCATAGGTAGCTCTGTGGTATAGAGCATGTAGATACCTGGGTATTTAATTTTATTACAGACTTATTTTCGTTTAAGTGATGGAATTTACGATTGCAGAAATATCTGGTTTACACAAAGATCATCTTTTGTGTAGTAACAGTACAGCTGTATCTGAACCCTGATGGGTAACAATGTCAACTTCCTCTGATCTGTAAGAGTTTATGATGGGTCTAATCTGTTGTGTGTTCAGGATTAAAAAGCAAGATCTGTGACTACCTGTTGGCTCAGGCAGTGAAGAAGGAAGGTTCCATGTTTGCTGTCCTACAGAGTGGTGCCGGTGTCTGTTCACATGCTGGCCTGCAGCTGTGGTGCAGCTCAGATCACAGAGTGCCCCTTGAGCAGCCCACCTGTCCTTGCCAGACCAAACCACATCTGTCCTTTGTAACCCCTGCAGGGTGAGCTCCTTCACTGGCATGGGCTGATGCTCCTGTTCAGGTACCACTTAATCCCACAGCCTGAGTGGAGAGGGAAATGGCAGTTTGCCCAAGGGGTCATATATTCACATGGCATTTACATTTGAGGCCATGTAAAGAATTTCCTGCAAAATAAACCCACCTGTTTTTGACCTTAGACATCTCGTTGTCACTGTCCTGTTTTGACCTGGTTTCAAAACAAGGCGTTAGTCATCATTCCTACTGACAGTTTCCCTGTCAGTCCCCAGAAGCATGCATATGTGGGATGGCACATTCTTAGCAGTAGTTTGGTGAGACCACACCTGGAAAAAAGTTTGCCTACAGTCCTGTATGAAGAACTGCTTGTTTTGGCTCCTACTTCACCTTTATCTTCCAAATGAGCAGACAAAGATAAATCTGTGTTTTAGGCTGAAAACCGTAATTTTCTTATGTCAGCTCAGACTCTTTGGTTATCTTTGTCTGTTATGCCTTAATAGCTGTTGTCAGAGACATGCAAAATTTGTGAGCAGTACTTGTACTAGAGGATCACTGTAGCAACAGGATTGCAATTGAAAGAAGCTAGTTTGTTCCCAGCTGCAGAGTTATCTTAGGTGATTGCTTCTCCCTCTCTGATTCAATGATGACTAGTCTGGTGTCTTCAGTGTTTGACACTGTTGGTGACACAGAAAGGATACAGACCATTTCAAAAAGATCAGAAGCTACTAAGTATGAGCAAAATACTAATTGTCCCTAAGTCAGGAAAGTCTGTGTATGGCATCAGTTTAAATCTGTTCATTGATTTCATTTTATTTATATCACAAGTCAAAAAGCAATGACAAATTGCTTATAGTTAGAACATGGTCTTTCCCAGGTTATATTTGTCTAGGACAACACTTGATTTAAATGCAAATTGGACATACATCTAGACCTTTTCTTCACTAAAAGTCCCAAAGTTTTAAAATAAAGACAGCTGTGATCCAAAAACCAACAAAAAAAGTAGCCATACATGCTAAAAAAAGTTTACCATGCCCCAGGCCTGCAGAACATCCTCAGAAGCCTGTTGTGTGGGGGTGTCATTTTATGTTTCCTGCTCTGTAGTAGAGTTCCAGACTTGCTCCCTTTTTAGCTTGCAGCTCTTAACCTCAGCCACACACCAGTCCTGTAGGATCAGATGCCCGAAGAGCCAATGGAAATCTTGTGCCTTCAGACCAGCAGCTCCTGGGACTTTTGGCTTAGCCCCTGCCTGCCCACACACTGTATCCACTGGCACTCCCTGCCTCTTCCTGGAGAGGCTTTGCAAATTTCCCCTCCGTGAAGCACACACTTTTCTAGTAAAGATTTCCCTAGGAGACCTTACAGACTACTCCAATCTCTGTTGTGACTGCAGCTTTACAATGTTATGTCAAATTCCTTTCCACTGAATCTGCTGTGTAATAGCAGGCTGCTGCTTGTGCCCCATTGTCAGATCGTAAGAGGTTTGACAGAGGCATGAGTAAACCTCTGTGCAGAAGCACTACAGCTATCGACAGTAGTTTCACCCCTCACTAAATGCAAGTTACAACTGCTGATGACCAAGTTAATTCTCTTAATAGCTGTCTGTTACTTTTTAATGAATATAGAATATATTTAATGAACCAAATGGTTGTAGGAAGGCCTATTATAAATTCAAGATTCCTGTAAAGACATGTAAGAGATTGCTTGTAAGCTTTTAATTTGCAGTGCAACTTGCGGAACAATAACTTGTCTATGATCCATTGCCATGCCTTATATTTATATTGGATATGTCATTGGTACAGAATGAACCAAGAAAAGTTTTGCCATCAGATGTTTGTGCAAGATATTTTAAGCAAGCATTTTAAAAGTTTTACAGCATACAGATGAAAACCCTAGTCAAGTTTTTCATCAAAAGGAAACTGATGCAGAACAACTTGCATGAGCTTTTTCAGAATAGGGGATTTCAATAAGGGGAAAAAAGGGTTGAAAATATTTTTTGATGACCAATTACTTTACTAGAGAAAAAAATAAATCTGTTTAACATCATTTCAATTACATTTCTTACTTAAACTAATTTAGGAGATTCCTTTTTTAAATTGAAATAGACTATTATCTGATTATTTACTAGCACCTTAATGCTTTGTTGGGGTTTAAATCCTCCTCATTAGCAAGTATTAAAGAGCTAGGAGTGCGGTGTCCCTAAGAACAAACTTAAGCTCTGAACCTTAGCATCCAAGCAGTGGAAGTGCAACCAACACCCACATTTCCATCACTGGTGCCACACCAATGAGCAAAGAGGATTTGGACCTATCAAAGGCCTTGTACATTCTCAGAGCACAGTAACATGAAGTAGGAAAATTGTTCTGAAATCCTCAGGATAAAGCCAGAGAGACTGCAATAATGTTCACCTGCTGTGTGAGTGTACCAGATAACACCACAGAGTTAGTGTTTAATACCTGAGCTCTACTTGAAATTGTCCTGAAGGACTTCCTTTATGGACTAAAAAGCAGAGTTTATGCATAAAAACAGAGACAATTTTAACTTTTAGAATGGGGGTTGTAGTCACCAGAAAACATATTATGGGGAGGAAACTCTGAGTATTTTTTAAAAATAATTCCAGTAAGCAACAAAAGCAGACTCTTTGTGCTGGACCAAAGGCTGGTATTTGTTGGGTTTTGCCAGCAAATAACATGAGCAGGTCTTGTGTTTGCTGCCAAAGATGACCAGGGAAGCTTAGAAGAATTACCCTCATACAAACATCTATTGGTTTTTCTTAGTGTTTGGGGCATGGATTTGTTGAAGGTCTTCTGGGAAACCAGCAATACTTTTCAAATCAAAAACCACTCAGCCATCAGAAAACACAGTAGAGAGCAATGAGGTGATTAAGTCATTTTCCCAATCAGCCCAGCAGAGAAGCCAGAACATTGACAAGCAGTGAGTACTTGTTTACCCAAGGAGAATTAATGGCTCTATCATGCAAATTCAACATAACATGGAATGTTTACTGGAGCATGACTAATGTGATTTAATTATAATTCAGATTATACTGTGTAACTTCTTGATTTACAATTGTCCTTGGCCTGCCCACTGCCCTCCTCCTGATGCCTGCAGATGTGCTTTGAGATTTGGGTTGGAAGGAGAATCTAGCTTCTGATTGCCAGTCCTCAGAGATCAGGTTGCTGTCAGCTGTCGTGCTCAGGACTATGCTGATGGATCAATCTGTGCAATGCCCCTGGATAAAAACACAAAAATTACGCAAATATTCATTCCCAAATAAAGTAATCCCTTTTATTACTACAAGAGCAAGGCCATACTGAAATGAAGTTGTGTAAATGTTGGTCTTGCTGTGTCTGCCTTTAGCAGAGCCTCTCTGCACAGTTTCAAGGCTAAAAGGAGGATTCAAAATTAATTCCTGCTGCTAAACAGTGTCACAAAGCCTCTCTGCAGCTATATGTGATTTAGAAGAGCTGTGTCATCAACATGGAATATGTGATTGTTAAAGAGAATGTAATCTGTAATCATAAAAAAATTACTCAGATATGCCTGTAGTGGAGACTGAGGGGCTTCTATTGAGGAGGTTGAACAGTTATAGGTGGGAATGGAACTTAGACTTCTATACCACTCATTGGAAGATTTCATTTGATCTGCTCCTTAATTCCAAGGACATACTTGCATCTTTATGGAAGGTTTCTTTCAGGCTTTCATATGTTGTTACATCTTGGGACAAGAGTTGGCCTGCTAAAATCTGCCCAGTTATCAGCAGATCTCTGTTCATAGCCTGATCAAGATGAAGATGTCCTGGATGAACAGCCTGTGCAGGGGTTTCTTAGCTTCAGATGGACGACACCAATGAAATACTGCCCCAAAACATCCAACTTTTCCCACGAAACGTTTATTCAAATCAGACTACAGGAATCCTGCATTGGGCAGGAAAGTCTCTGTGTATGCCAGGTACATAATCTTTGCTTTCTGGCAGAGGAGAGAGAGATACACTGTTGTTACCTTGATTGCCTCTGATGTGTGTTTTTCTCCAGCACTGAATGATTCTATCTTTAATCTACTCCATGTGCTAATTACATCGGCTTTACCCAAAGCATGCTACATTTTGTTTTTGTATTTCACAAGCAACTACCTAGCTTTCCAAAACAGTACTAGCTGCACTGTGAGATAATTTTCAGTCGGGTTTAGGTGTTTCTCTTCCACTGCCCTTTAGAAGATTCTCAGCTCTGATTTTTATGAAGAAATGGGAAGTTTGAAAACATAAAACAGGAAAGTTTCCAGTTGAAAAGCTCAAGAAACGGGGAAAGCTGGGTGTACTTTTTTTCCAGTGTGAGTCCAAAATTTTGAGAATGCTGTGGTATTTCTTCCTTCTTCAACAAGTGAGAAGGGTACAAACCAAAGCTTTATTGATACAGATCTACAGAGGTTGTTCCATTTCCCTTCCCCCCTTGTGGGCCTGTCAAATTTCAGGCTGTAGGTGAGCAGCAGAACACCCTGCCAGGCTCTGACATAGGTGCTTACACAGCCAAGGGGAGAAGCCATGAACCAGCCAGCTAATACTTCCAGTCATCCACATCACTAGTACAAATGGAGTTTCAAAGCAAATTCTTTAAATGCCTAAAAATTAGTAGAAATGGAGATCTAAAGGTGACTTCTAAAAAATTGTCTTTCTGGAGTCTGTTTATGCCCACTAAGTACCACTGAGGGCTCTAGCTATTCAATGGGTTTCTAACAACAATTGTATTAATACTACGTAGAAATGGGGGGAGGGAATGGGGAAGGGAAGGGAAAATCCCTTTGTGTTAGAAATAAATAAGGCAGCTTTGGCTAATGTGAATGATTTTATTCTGCAGGGAAAAACATAGGGGGCTGTGTAGGACAGTGGAGTCTGATAAAGGCAATTTCCTCACTCCTCACTGTCATGATTACAGCTAACCTGAGTCTGTCTGTGTGATCTCACCTAATCCTGCAACAAAAGGGCCTTTCAATCCTAAAATCATTATATCACACTCAGCACACAGCTATTCAGGGAAGAGATGTTCAATGCTTTTCAAGGTTCTGCTTTGCCCCTTGGCACAAGGGGGAGATTTAGTGACTTAAAGAATCAATATCCTATTTTCAGCCTTCTCATTTGTCTCTGCCTACAGCACTTTTGAAAAGAAGACTTTCAATCCTGAATCCTTCTCATCACCTCAAATCATAATACCCAAAAGTTTTGTGCCTTCTGCACATCAGAATAGGGAGACAGAAATTTGGACATTGTGTAATTAGCAGGAGACCTAAAACCAAAGCTAGACAAATAATTGGAAACCAGATGCAAATTTTGTACAACTGCCAAATCTGAGGGTAAAGGAAATGTCTTCATCTTGAAAATGTTACAACATGGACATTGTGGTAATATTTCTTTCAGGGAGCTGTAATCTATCAAACACTGAGACCTTGGGCTGAGCAAAGGAGAAACTTTAAAAAGAATCTTCAGGGTGAATTTGCATGGATTTTTATATGCAAGTTTTGGTTATCTACTTAATGCTTTATGAATAAATACTTCTTCAGGGAACTCAAGGAGCTGATCCCACAAGGCAGATAAAATAAAATGTATCACAGCCAAACTTGAGAAAAAGCAGAGATCTTCCTAAGACCAACTTATTTCAGTTCTCACAGCTGATGGATGAAAAGCAGTTCTGAGCAGTTTTTGTTTATCTGCTTTGTCAAGCCCTTATAACCCATAAGATTACATACAAAGAACACAAGTATGAAATCCATATACAGATTTCCATGAAAGTAAACAAGCAAAATGGAGGAAATAAGGTCGTTTTTTAGACTGATTTTAAGGAAAAGCAATTGCAGCAATGTTATAGACAGTAAAGAGCATTTTACAATTAGATAGAGTGATGTTTTGATCAAACAAAGTGGGGCAGTAGCACATCTTGCAGTGCCTAAGTCTCACAGAGGGGCTACAAGAGAAAAGGATTTATGACAGCCACCACATAGAAGTCTGCACCTCCATGCATAGCTGGCAAAGATATTCTCACCCTCATCTAACTGATCTCCTGAAATATCATGTGCTGTCAATGAATGGCTTTGGAGAGCAAAAGGCAAATAAGATAAAGGTACAGTTGATGCTGCTTATGCAAAGACATAGAATGACTTGGCAGCTATGGCAAGTGCTCCAGACTGGGACTCAGGAGAGACAGGCTCCCCTTTGCTATTGCAAACTAATTTGATTACATTATTGCAACTCATGTTTCTACTTCCTTCATGGAATGAATAGTTCATACTTCACTTTAAAATGCATCATATGAACTGATAGAAACTGAGCATTAAGTATAGGGATTTTGTATGCAGTTAAAGGCACCACCTGAAACCTGACGTAGCCAAAATATTGAGTTAAACATTTCTAACTAAATTATAACAAATATTATACATTAAAATCTTCCTATTATGAGGAATCAAGTCTTTTAACATATCATTATTCCTGCAATATCTTCCTCTTTTTTAAAACAATGTGACAGATGTTTTTCAACAAGGTAACAGCGTAGCAGAACTAACATGATAATGAATGATAAAGAGGAGATGATCCAAAGTAATTGATGATCATTGACTGATTGGAAGCTAAGTGAAGACACATTGCTGAGAGAATTCCTCTATTAAGTGTGTTAGGCAGATAAAGATTTCTAGTATCGTAAAGAAGAAAAGGATTGAGGCTTTGGCAGCCTGTATTTATCTAGTGAAATTTGTAAAGAAATACATTGCTCACAAGGAATTCTGGCAGATGGTTGAACTACCCTGTGGAATAGAAGTCTTCTTTTTTGAATTTCAGTGTTAATTCTTTGAATATCCACCAAAAACTACTTTTAAACATATTATATCCACAGTTCTAGATGTGATTTGCAACTCAGAGTAAGTCTTTTCTGGTGCAGATTCTTATAATAGTATTCATTAAAATGCTTCAGTTCAGAGCCACAAAACTGGTCTTCCTGGCACTATTCCAAGCACAGCTGAAACGAATTATGCCACTTCCAATGAAAGACATAACAAAGAAATAACTAAAACCTTTAGAAACTAAGTACTTCTGCTATGTGTGAATGCATAGCTGAGGTGTATTAATTAGTAGCTTAGGTCCAGTGGATAGGTACACAAGATAAACATACAGGGAATGTGGGCAAATAAAGTAAAGGAGAAATAGAAAAGTTTTCTAATATGTATCACAAAATATCAATACTTTCTGCCAGGATAAAGTTAATTTTTTATACTATCTGGGAAGGGGGCACAGCCAGAGCCTTATGTTATTGGATACCATCTCACATCACCTTTGAGGGGCAAGCAAAGGGACTTGCTCTCTCCTTCCAGTGGTGAGAGAAAGTGTGGAGGGCAAAACAGTCTAATATTGTTTAATTTTCCGTGTAAATAATTTCAGACTTATGTTGTTAACATCCTAGCTGTTACTGTTTTATTATCTCATTGCTGTTTCCAGTAAATTGTTTGAATTTCAACCTGCAATTTTCACCTTTTTGTGCCTCTAATTTTCAACTCCCTCCCTGGAGAGGAAAGGGGGAGGGGAAAGAGTAGGGGAAGGGAATCAAGCAAGTGACACCTGGTTTATGTGAGTCTCACTGAGGTCACAGAACTGGGGAGTGTTATTCCTAAACCATGACAAAATTAAAATTTCATAAAACATTTGATTCCATGTTGCATCCTCTGGATACGTATCAAAAAGGCTAACCAAATCTGTCAATGGCCTGATGGCCATTTTTTAATTAATTTTTTTTCTAGAAGGTGAGAATTATGAATATTTGGTATTATGATAGATATGTATCAATTCAACAATGTTATCTGAGTAACATCTCAAAAAATTTAGAATTGTACTGAATTATATGTCTAACAGCTACTGGAATTTTAGTTNCCCTGACAGATTTCTCAGTGATGTAAACCCAATAGAATAAAACAAGCATCAGACCTGCAATGGGAAGTCTTTTCAGATACTGCATTTTTTAGTGCTTGTATTATTGTCCAAATATGTTTGTGTGTGTCNCTAATTTTCAACTCCCTCCCTGGAGAGGAAAGGGGGAGGGGAAAGAGTAGGGGAAGGGAATCAAGCAAGTGACACCTGGTTTATGTGAGTCTCACTGAGGTCACAGAACTGGGGAGTGTTATTCCTAAACCATGACAAAATTAAAATTTCATAAAACATTTGATTCCATGTTGCATCCTCTGGATACGTATCAAAAAGGCTAACCAAATCTGTCAATGGCCTGATGGCCATTTTTTAATTAATTTTTTTTCTAGAAGGTGAGAATTATGAATATTTGGTATTATGATAGATATGTATCAATTCAACAATGTTATCTGAGTAACATCTCAAAAAATTTAGAATTGTACTGAATTATATGTCTAACAGCTACTGGAATTTTAGTTTTTAGTTTTAGTCTGCTGTAAAGTAATTACTCATAAAAGATGCAGTGCTGCAGTTCAGAAATGCTGCATCAGTTCCATGGAACTCGTGAGTTTACACAATTCAAGGTTTGGCCTTTATGGGCATATAAGGGATTACATGAATACATGGAAATAGGTACATAGATATATAGAGATACAGCTATAGATGTACACAAATTGCTCTTTGGATCATGAGAACTATAAAAATGTGTGAACATGTTAGCATTCAAAGACTTTTGTTTCCCTGATCTCATCAGGAGACTCTTCATTTTCTCCAAGTCTGAACTTCTCCCCAGCTAGCACTGATCCCAGAACAACCTCTGAGGAGCATTGTCTCCATGTTTATGTGGTTCTATCACTGGCTTTTGGCTTGTCTTTTATCTTCTCTTTAGAAGATACACAAACCATTACAAAGCAAATATTACATCTCTGCCTACATTTTGGGTACCCCAGGTTTCGCCCAGAGCTGGCCAAATGTTCCAGTCAGTTTGCCTTTATAACCATACTGTTCCCATCCCCTGAGGTATGTAAGTATCACCCTAGCTCATATCTCATACCAGAGGTTTCAACCATTACACAATTTTTAATACTTTTTAATATTTAAAAACACAGCTGTTAAAAACACAACAGACAGAGAACACAGTTTGTGGTATTTTAGAAATTTTTTCCTCCCTGCATTGTTTTGAATTGATAGAAGTGGTTGCCTTTGCTCTTCAAATGTAAGGAACTTATTGTAAGTGAGAGCCAAACCCAAGTCATTCCATATTTGTGTTTTGATTCCTGAAGTTCACTATATTTGCCAGATCTGGATTTTCCAGCAGCAATGCAAGTGGAAAGAGTTGCTTGATATTGAAGTATCCATAGAAACTGCAGGTTTTATGTATTATATAGGACTTCTTGCCCAGCCTCTTCCATTATTCAAGAATGAAGGAACAGCCAATTCCTTAAATATATAGGTTCAGTTATAATAAATTTTCCCAAAACAAACTGACATAAAAGACCCACTCTTGAGCTTCATAAAACTGTGTGATAAATCAATTTACTGTCCCCACTGCACACAGGTAAAGTATTCATGCTACTTACCAAATCTCTGCCCTAAGAGTTACTAGGCACGCATTTTACCAGTCTGTACCAGTGTTTTAATTAATATTCAGTAAATAAAGAGGCAAACTTTGCACTTCAGCAGCATGGTAGTACTAGTGTATTCATGATCTGGAAATATTTATCGCTTTATCTCAGCTTTAATGTAGAAATCCATATAATACAACATTTTCTTTCAAGTCCAAATGTGCTCTTTTGCACCAGGTTTCAATTCAGACAAAATGCAAGCCTAGGTCTCTTTAGGAAGGGAGTCTTCCATCAGCAGCCTGTGAGGGAGACAAAATATGCTATAGCTAGAGGTTTAGGGAGCACCAACAGGTCTCTGGATGATGGAAGCTTGCTCAAATGTAATGTAAAATGTCATGTAACATATCCACACCCATGACAGCAAACCCTTTATGTTGCACCTTGCAATTGAGATCAAAAGACATCACATAATGAATACTCCTCAGTAGCACTAACTTTGATCTTACTGTGAATCTTAAGAGTGTCATTACTTCAACTGATGCAAAATAAATTAACAAAACCAGCAAAAATCACTCTCAAATTCATGTGGAAAAGGAAAATTAATAAACTAACAGGTGTGGTTATCCTGGTTCCCCCAAGAGAGCCAGTACTTGTTTTCCTGATGCCACAGGGAAATGTGCTCATTTCAGTAATTAAAAATAGATCCAATTCCTCTTCATCATTATGTTTTCCAGCCGGGAAAGTTTTTTTCTCTTCCTTTTCTTTGGTTTTGTGTTTGTTTGTTTTTGTTTGTTTGCTTGTTTTGGGGTTTTTTAATTGTGAGAAAACTGATCTGAAATAAACAATTTTTTTTCTACCAGGGGAATACCTTGATGATTCCCAAGAATGCCAGTCGTGTGAAATATCCTGTCAGACATGCATTGGGCCTGAGCCAGACAACTGCATCAGCTGCCCACTCACAAGGTAAATTGTCTCCTAGCACAGTGCAGTGCAAAGATCTCACACCACCCTCTGAAGAAGTGGCTGTGCTGTTTAGCAGAGACCACAGAAGCAAGAAGTGTCTAGGGCAAAAAAAAATTCTGGGGACTTGAGAAAACAATTTTTATGTGAACAAAATAGCTGGCTATATAAGCAGTTAATGTTTAGCAGCATGAGTCCCATAGATAAAGAAAAATTCCTTTTTATATGTAAAATAGACTTTCTTCCATTGTCATCATTTCTAAATCCTAATTGCTGGAATCACATCTACACAGTTTTAACAAGTATCTAGTGCACCTGTAGCTCTACACAGCTTTGAGGACTGGCTCAGGGCATGAGTATGGATGCTGAGGCTGATTTTGGGAGATACTCATAGCACCTTGACATCATTCCCTAACTGAGGTGTTCTGGGATAGGCCGATATTTCTAACCTGCCATAAGGATTGAACAGAACTAGAAAGAAGCTTTTCCACAGGACTTTGCAGATCAGGTGTTAATGTTCAGGTCATGTCACACCTGTTCCAGAAACCTAATGGTTTTATGCACATGTCCTACCTGTAGTGGTATTCTCACACAAATAACTCTGGTTCTGTTGCATGGGATTGTGCTGTAGCCAGCTGACATTTCCACTGGTGTGGAAACAGGATCAGATCCTCTAAGGCAAGGAAAGAAAATCCCACAGCAGTTCTGCAGTTTGCCCTGAAAATATCTATTATATGATTATGCCAGTGAAAGATACAGCAGCAGCAGTGGAGTCCAAACAAATTTGTAAGTGAGGAAGCATTATTAAATTCTGTTACACCAGAAATGAGAGCAGAGGAAATCTGGGCAGAATGTTGGACTGTGGGGTGGATTTCTCCTACTCACAAAGGCATTTAAATTAGATTGTCTGTATCTTCCTTGCAACCTATATTGTGAGCTTTACATGCAGATATTTACAAAGCAAAGAAGGAACCAAGCACCATTATGCTGAGCCAGCAAGATGTTTGCAGTAATGAAGTCTCAGTGACCTTTTGGAAGGATGCTGCTCTAACCACCATGATAAAATCTCTAAAAATTCTGAATTTTGGTATCTAAGGTTTCAAAAGCTTTCTGAGATGCTTCTGTGCATTATGAAAGCTGCTAGGAGAAGTGATATTAAATGGGACAGTCTATAGTAAAAGAAATAATAATACAGAGAAACCTTGCCCAGAAACTAAAGAGTTCCAGTATGAAAATCCAGGGTAGATGTCAATTTATTGAATAATAAAATCACTGTCACATCATTTGGTAAATGCAAATGCCACTACATGGGGGTTTTGTTTTGTTTTGTTGTTTTGGGGTTTTTAGAGAAAAAAAAATATGAATTTGTAGTTTTTTTATCCAGACAAACGGATTATCACAAAATTCCTTTTCCGTCTGTTTCCGGTTTGAGCCAAAGTTATTGACAAGACCTGACCAGGTGTTTCCCATTACGGGCAACATAACAAAGAGCAAGAAAATGTACAATACCACTGTGAGAGCTGCTTGTAAGGATGGCTCTCATTAGAGCTAGCACATGAAGCTGAACTCAGCAATATTTGCATGCCATATAAGTATAGTCCAGCCTCCAGTACCTCTGCCACATTTGTCCTTTCAGAATAAACCTGAAAATGATCACAGCAACTGAAATTTATGAAGACATATTGCAGATATTCTCTAATGCCATTGGCTGACTCCAAGAAAACATGCACTGTCTTAATATAATGGAAAGCCTTTTGTTATCTAGGTGTACTCAAAGCCTGTACTAATGGCCAAAGTGACACTCAGCTTTTCTAGAAACTGAAGCCCAAGTCCTCAGACAGCAAAGTGTTCGATGCAATTAAGTGTAGAAGATTACAGCCTTTAATTTCTTATTTTCTTAGGAGGGAAAACACTGTCAAAATCTAGCCAACTTGTTTTATATTATTTTAATAGTCTTTGAGTGAAGCATTAATGGATAAATTTCTAGTTTTCTTCCATTTCTATTTTAATCTCCAAGATTAAAACAGTAGACATTAAGCAGCAGTGAAAATGGACCATAAATTTTCATCACTGATCTAGGGTGACTTTATGATTCTTGTATCCCCAAATCATCTGTTCTGTCTGTGTTAGATATTGTGTTCTGTGCCTTTAAGACTGGTTCCCAGAGTGAAGGGGGAGAAAAGAGAAGCTCTAAATTGATAAATACCATTCCTAAGTCACAACAACATGTAAGTCTTAAAAAACAGCTCTTAAAAGCCACTATTCAGATAGATATTTGACTTTGTGTACAAGGTTGCATTACCAAAACCATAGTACTTTTTAAAGGCAGTCTTAAAAGTAAAACAGATGGGTTATTCCCTCACAGAGAAAGACCAAGTATTGCTTTCCTTTTAGTAGACACATAGGACCATTGCCAGAGGTTGTGATATAAGGACATCCAGGTAAAGGATCAAATGGTGATTTTTCTCAGGAAAATACTTCAGAGAAAAATCATCTTTGAAATCTAAGACTGATGTTCAAAACACTTTTCATATAGTAAATACTATGAATAAGATCAGGAAAACTAAGTCTTGAAGTTCAAAGATTTGTCAATAGAGCGAGAGAAGAATTTATTTAGTTCCTTTTTAGTTTCTTTTCTATTTAAAGAACAAGTAGTAGCTGAATTTGTAATTATGTCTCTGTCTTCTTTAAAAGAGTCTTTGATGATGGCTACTGTGTTATGCAATGCCCTAGAGGAAAGTTTGAATTCCAACAGCAGTGTCACTTATGCCATCATACCTGCCTGGACTGCAATGGAAGTGAACCTAACAAATGCACCACTTGTGGAACAGGTAAGTAAGATTTCCTTTTGCCAGCTTTTCCCCCTCCCTTGGCCTCCAAATTCCCTTTTCCCTCCGTTCTCAGGGCCAGTTGTTAGATCCAATAAAATGAGTATGCTTTTACTAGCAATCTGCATCACAATCTGCTTGTGAGTATGAAGGGAATTGGAACTCTTTTTTTTTTTTTTTTGGAAAGTAAAAGAAAACACAACTTTGTATTGTCCTTTCAACTTAAAGCATTTCCCTTGGTGTTTTTTTTCAATAGGAGCTTTTAACAGAAACAAAGAAAAAACAAAACAAAACAAAAAACCAAAAACCAGAAAACCTACATAGCCTGCTTCTGTAAAAGAAAGCTTCATACATGCTTCCCCCACCCACTGCACAGGATGTGCTACACTTGAAATGGAGCCAGTTTGCTCAAGCAGGCAGGGAGCCAGGCTGCTTTCCTAAGCATCTCTCTGGGAAAGGCTAAGGAACAAGCATGGTGGGTTCCACTGGAGATTGCTGTGTCCCTGCAGCTGAACAAACAGGGTTTGCAAAGAGCAGCTTATCACCAACACACATTTTTATACATCTCAGGTTGAGAGGGAGGCTAATGTAGCGAATTTTGTGGAAATTCCAAAAAGCCATTCTTCTCCCTTTGAAATTCTGTTTTAAAATGTATTTCTTATTGTCTCTCTAACAGCAAAAAACCTGAGACCATTACCTGCAAGTATGTGCAACTAGCCTGAACCACCCTTGGAAATGAGTGTTTAATTTATAGTAAAGAGTCATTTTTAATGAGCTGTCTTCTGAGGGTTCACAATGGATTCACAGCCTTTTCATTTCAGCTGCTACTTCCCTTTCAGTCCTAATCAGCAATGGCACAGACTTTAGTAGTAAGTGTCTAGACTGCAAGCAAACACTACTATGGCTGCTCTAATTAGTCTTACTTATGATGAGATCGACTTTCTCAGTTTGGGAAATGTGACTCAGTAGATGAAGTCTTCAAATGGTACTTCAGGTCTAAAGCAAGTTTGTATCATTGTTCCCCAGAGTCTCTCCCTTATGGAAGACGACAGGATATATTTATGTATTTCTGTGAATCAAGAAATTAAAACACTGATGAGACTCACACCCTTAGGAGGCAGGAAAATTAAAGATTTCTGCCTGAAAAACAAAATAAATAAAATTCAACTTCTGCTATGGTGCAGCATTATTTCCTATTATAGCTGCTTTCTCTGCATTTTCAAAAACAAATTCTGCTAAGCATATTCTTGCTCTGCAGTTGAGGCAATGAAATACACTTAGCACAGTTATATGTGTGATTTATACTGTAAGGTAACTGATTAGAAAACTCCCCATGTTGCAGCACATAACACATGAAGTTACATGTGTTTTTTCACAGGTTTTACTCAGAAGGATTTGGAGCAGGGGACCTTCCAATTCTCATGCATTAGAGAATTCTTTTGCTTTAATAGCTAATAGCTGCACATCTGCTATTTAAATTCAAATCTAGATGATTCCACTGAGATGAGGATTACAGTTTAATCTTCTAGGGACACAAATTGACTGCTTGCAAAGGTGAAGTGGCTCAAAAGGGACACTTTGCTTTCCTAATAATAACTGTACATTTGTGTGTGCAATACATTACAAATATTTGTCCTCTGCAAGAGAACTCTGTGATGGAAAAATCTTGATTTTTTTTTTAAATTAGATTGATGATGTAAAAAGTAATTGTTCACTAGCATGACATTTTATATGCCATAAATCTCCAGGAATGTGAAAAGTTTGAGGTCCTGAAACTTTTACACATCTCATCTGGTGTAAAACAGTAAGTGTCTCTGCTGCAGCACTGGAACTTCGTAAAGTTACACCCCACATGCCCTCTGTGGCTGACAGCTTTTTCCCATTTGCTTTGCCACACAGACAGAAGAGGGGTGGAACGTTTCCTGTATCACGGGGAGTGCAGAGACCACTGTCCTCCAGGTCACTTCCACTGGGAGCACACCTGTGTGCCTTGCCCTGGCCACTGTGAGGTGTGCCTCAACTCCAGCCACTGCCAAAGATGTTTCAGAGGCTACTACCTTACTCAAAATGTGTGTCAGAAGCATAGTTGTAGAGAAGGTAAGCACCCTCCAGTAGGGGATAACAAATATGCTATTCAATTTGTCACAGAAACTTGCTTAAGCATATTAAAAATGTTTTGAAATACACACCTGACCCCGAGGTCCTTAAGTTCCAGCTCTGATCCTCTTCTCGCATCATGTTATTGTAAATTACATTGTTATGTATTACTCAAATTGTGTGGGTTATGCAAAAACAAATGAGAAAACAAGTTTTCATGAGTCTCTCTCCTTTTTTAATTTGAATGAAGTTTATTTCCAGGAATCTTGCTGAGTGCTTCTGAATGTTGCATTATTTAGAATTAACCCAAAACTGATGATTTGCAAAACACAGGTGAAGTGGAAGATCCTGATTCTGAAGACTGCATACCATGTTCAGATGGATGCCACAAGTGCAAACAGGGTAAATATTCCCTTGATCAACCTTATTGTTATTCTTAAGGTAGGGAAAATTATCATTAGCTTAAGTGCATGCTGCTAAGCAATTAGTCATTGGTGCAGGTGTTTTCTCACCAAGTAAATGATATTTTGTACTATATTTATTTTAAAAATAATCTTCTCAAATTTGTGTTCAGCATAAATAAGAATAATTTTCTATTAATTTAGCTATTAAAATTTGCAGCACTTTTATTTTTTCCTGATTGAATGCCACTCTCAGGCTGAAAGACTTACTGACTTTCTGAAGCTATTAAGCTGTTACCAGACACAAAATTTTACTGTAGATGTTCAAATTTTCTATGCCTCAAAACAGATCAATACCCAATGTTTTTTTTTTTTCAAGGCTATAGAAATAAGGACAATCTTTAAATTTCATTCTAGAGCAAAGTATTGCAATAATGATGCTACTGCCCTAAACAATTCCTTGTATACATTTCAAGGTAGGTGCAGGCTAATCCATTCATCCATGTGCAGTTCCTTTGGAGTTCCTGTGAAAGAGAAAAGAAAGGAAATACCCTGTGGTGGAAATGCAACCAGCAGTGTTAAATAAAAAGAGGGGGTTGAGATTCAGGTGGAATCTCAGCTTCCACATCACAAAGTGCTTGCCATGTGGCTGTTGCAGCTTCTCTACAGTCTCAGGGGGTTCTCCTCCTACCTGAATATCCAGAGACAGTGAGACTGTTTGTAAGCATGTGCAGTGTGTGCAAACGCTTATAGTCCCATGGGAGTTGTTAAAGGGGTGTGGCACTCTCCTCCAGGCAAGCATGGATTCTGCCTTGTCATGTTTCAGAAGTGAAAAACCGGGATGTAAAAATATGCCCTTTCCATAAAAAAATGTATCTCTCACATTCAGGGCTGCCATCCATAGCTGGGACACTTTCTGGATTTGAGCTACTAGTTCTGCAAAATTTAGAACAGCACAGCATTGGCATGCCATTGTCTGCAACAAACCCCAAACCACAACTATCTGTCCAGCTCTTTTACTGGCATACCTCACTTACCATAAGGATTTTCATCACATAATTCCTTCTCTCTGCCAGTTGTCTGATCTAATATGTGATACCATAAAAAATGTCCTGTGGTGCTGGTGACCAGCCATTCCATGTGAATCCAGTCAAGCCTAAAGCTTTCCCCTGTGACTACAACTGCCCCTGTCAATGATGTTGAATGAAGAGATGGTTTTAACATGTATGTAACAACACTCTGGTCTCCTTTTGTATGGTGTGCTGTCCAGATTCATGGCAGCTGCCTGCTTGGCTGAGGGGAGGAGAGGTTAAGGCGCAGTGTATATTTCAATACCTACTTATATTGGTGCTACCAGATGTCACTTCCCTGTGCTAATATTTTCTCTGTTTTTTTACCATGATTGAGACTTCAAATTATTTCTTTTTCTTCTGAAACTGTAGTGGCAATTGGTGTTTCAAATTAGGGAGAAATGTCACATGTATGAATATCAGTTTTTTTTTTTTAAAAAACCTGTAATTTCAAGCGACTTAGAGGAAGATTTCCTTTGTTATGAACTTAAAGAGCAAATACAAGGAGACTGGAAGGCTGTTCATGGTCAGCTGGCATACAGAAAAAGGGGATGTATTCATTTGCCTTTTTCCTGGGGGGATCACTGGTCTCCTAAATATAAATAATCCATAATGTCCACTACATACTTTCAACTTCTTCAGCTCAAAGTTCTGATTTAAAAGAAAGCTTTTAGGAGCTTTAAGGATCAACAGAATGGATGCAGGTGAAACAAAGACTGAATAAGTTTTCACTGCTGTGTAAAGTCAAAAGTATTAAGATGCCAGAGTTTATTTACAGGCATTCTATTAAGAAAAGTCTTTGGTGCTCATGTTGCATCTATTACTGAGAGTCAGAGATTGGTTTACTGTTAGTTCTGCTTGGAAAAGAGGAACAGTAGTGGCCTATAAGCACAGTTCCAAGCAGAATTTACAAACTATAATTTGCTCTTGAAATAAGGCAGACCCTGTAAGCTTCAACTGAAAATAAGTCAGGT
This sequence comes from Alaudala cheleensis, assembly GCA_013398995.1. Classification (NCBI taxonomy): domain Eukaryota; kingdom Metazoa; phylum Chordata; class Aves; order Passeriformes; family Alaudidae; genus Alaudala; species Alaudala cheleensis. Next base: position 93,963 of record VWYE01017231.1, read on the forward strand.
AACCTATGTCTGTCTATATTACATGGTAGACATTTGCTTGTATTTTCACTCTTAACATTCAGAGAGCTTTCAGGCGTATCAACAACTTCATTCATAGATAAGTTAAATACAGTAATGGCTTTCTCATGTCTAATCAGAAAGCTGATGTATTTAGAAACTTTTGTAAAAAAAAACCTAAAAAGCAAAAACTTTAATGGCTGTCTCTTACAAGAAGTTCATTATTTTGCAAACCCCAGGGAAATAACATTGACATAAAAATAATTTTAAATACTAAAATTTCAAGGTGTGAAAATAAGGAATATGCTACATTTTGTATCTTTACAGCTTCATAGTCTTTCTACAGACTCCCTTTTAAAATTAAGTGGATGCTTGCGGTCTCTTTTTCCTATCTCTCCTTTAACACCATTGAATAATTTATTCTAAGAACTGTAGACGGGGTGTAGGAAAAGTTCAGTGCTATGAACATTTCAGGAATAACTGCAGTGGGGGAAAAAAAAGGAATGTAGTAATCATAGCAATCAGGCTAAAAATTTATATAGTTCACATACTGAAAACTATATTTGTATATACAACTTCAAATACATTATGTGCATATTTATACTGCTCAGCTGACTAAAGACCATTCTCTCATACAAAACCATTCAGCACCTGCTCCTTCTGAAGTGCTTAAAGATGCTTCAATATAAAGTCTGAGAAGTAAAAATAATTAACTTCTTCAGTTTATACTGAGCACAGGGGCACTTGCAGAAGTTCTATTTATTTTAAATTCTAAACATTCTAAACCAGGAGCAGCAAAATGCAAACTACTCTCTCTGCAAATTACAAAGATTATGGTATTTTTCTCTTTTCTTGTAGACTGAAATCTAGTTTTTAGGAGGGATATATAATCATATTAAGATAACGGAACAGCCTGTTTTCTTACTACTAGTCTGAAAGAGTTTTGTTCAGAAAATCATTTTCACAAGGCACTAAATAATAGATCAAACCACCATCTCAGGCAATGTTGTCTTGCTTTGTGCAGACAGGAAAATTAGTAAGATTTGATTCCTTCTGGCATGTTGCCATGTGCCAGCAGAATAGAGCAAGTCTGCATGGGCAGCCTCTCTTTTTGATCAGCAGTGACACTACACCCAGAGTAAGACAGAGGTATTTATACTTTTATAATGGTTTCATACTTTGCATCCCATATCAGGTATTTCAGAGAAGGAAGCAAAACCTACACAGTAAGGGTTTTAACACTGCAGGTTATTCTTCACCAGGTGTGGGGATACTAAAGTAGATGGTGTTTATTCATAAGATCCATTGGAATCCTCAAGGAATGAAGTAAAATCTGTTTGGTTTCCTCCATGTTTGGAGTGGATTTTGTTTTAAGGCAACAGTGTGGCAATATATCTTTACTGTATCAACACTGAAAGTGTAAGAGCAAAGATAGGAAGTCTGAGAGAGAGAGACCTTATCAATGACAGTTAAGTCTGTGTGGTTAAAATACAAATTATGCTTTCTTTTAAATTCAGGTAATTATTTTCTTCCCGTTTCACTTAATTAATTCAGAAGCCACTCGTATTTTAAGGATGTAAAGAATCTTTAATGCTCACAGGTACCATTCTGCCTGCAGACACTGACAAGTCCTGGGATATGCTGATGGGAGCATTGCCTCAGAAAGTGCTAATCCCCAGAAAATCTACAGCTTTGTGTACACAGTATCCAAACAATAGGTGTGCACATCAGGATTCACCTCCCCACTTTGTGCTGCCCACATGTCTGGGGTACATTTGGCTCCTGCCCCATTCCACACCAGCCCAGTTGGCATCATTGTGCCCGACTTCCCGTGAGGCCTGAAAGGCAGACTCTCACACAGGCACAAGCCAAGGCTAAGGGTGACTTCAGTACCAATGTCTAACTCTAAATTCTTAAAAACTTCAAATATATCCCTATTTCTCTGCAAACAAACACAAACACAATATTGGACAGACATAGTGTGCTGGATACATCACAAGTCCACAGCACCAAGATTATCTTTATGATGCCTCATACCTTTGGTACCTCAGCTCTCATATTTTGGACATGCTGAGTCTACCTTTTAGAGCAGCAATGAATGACTGCTCCCTCTGATGCAGAAAGATGGGAGCTGCAGTTCTTCATTACCTTTGACCATCAGGTTCTGACTAAATTTTAATGTCTTTTTTTCTGATGGCTGCCAGTAATCATGAAGTCTACAAAATTAAATCCAGTTTCCTCAACAAAAGCAGCTTTTGAAAGACAAAGTTCTGCTGCAAAAAAATATTAAGGAAGAGGATTTTCTTCATGCCATTGCAGCATTTACCTCCCACCTCTCATTGTAAGTTCACTTACTCACATATTTAGATAACTGCAGGACAGCATTCATATTTTCTCCCGACTTCTAAAACCATAATGAACTTCAGACACCTTCTAAGGCAAACTTTCCTTTTCAGAAAGTCTGTGGCTATAAGCCAACACTCAGAACAAGAGAAAAAATAAGGTAAAACTGCAGATTCTGAGCTGCTGAAAATAATTATTTGAAGAGAATTTCAGAATCAATAAAATGCAAGAACATAAGAATCTTGGCTCCTATTTCTTATATTTAAAATACAACACGTGGACTAAAGTGTTTTCTCAAATAATTTCAGTTCTCTCTCTAATCATACAATTTACATACACCCTTTTGCACTTGCATAATGAACAGACACCAAATTTGGCTACCTTTGAAGGTGATAAGTGACAAACTTCTCTGATATGCCATATCTACTGGCTTGCAGAGACACATTTTACAAGCAGAATTTGCCACACCATTAACTAATAATGCCAAGTAAATAGAAGCATTGAGTACTTCTCTGAGGAGGTAAATATGTGCAGCACATGGAGCTCACACAGATCATTGATAAACTCATCAGAATCAGTGGAGGACAGTCTTCCTCTCAGGAGCCATTGTGTAAGTCAGGCATCCTCTCCGTTTGCAGTGCCAATCCTCCTGCCAGTGTGCTCCCAAGGAGCCACACCTTCCTGACCCAGTTCTTAATTACTTGTGGGTTCTCTTCCACTCACTCAACTTGTGAAAGTAAAACATCTTATGTTATGAATAGTTCTTATGGGTTCCTGCAGAACACCTCATCCCCATGCAGCAAAATACAATACATACCAACTTTTGGTCCACCCAAATTTCTACATTGAGCGCCATGACATGGCTTTGCAACCTTTGCACTAGGACTGTTCTCAAAGGCTAACACTGAGAGTAAAGTTCTCCTCAGGAGAGTGCAGAGTGAAAAATGTTCAGCAAAGCTGTAACACTTTTCTCTTTCAAAGATATCTTACAAAAGAAATTACTACTGAAAAAACAAGGAGCCATGAGAATAAAGGCCTGCCAAAGGGGCGTTAAGGTCCCAGTGTGGCATTTAGCCTCTCTGATCTAACGAGGGAAAGCCCAAGCTACTCTCGAAGATCAGCCAGAACCTAACTATTTAATTTGCTTGGGGTTACAAGGTCTATGTGAAAAATGTAAAGCTATAAAGGCTAAAACTGATAATAAATAATACAGAAATGATCAACAAGATCCATTATACAGAATGGAGTGGAGAAACATAGATTTTATAAGACTGTCGGAGTGCGAAGAAAAGTATTTGGAGAAGATTTAAGGAAGTGTGAGGCAGCAGAACGAGCAGCACTGTGAACAGACTCAGGCTTACACATACAGGTTTATCATGATAAATGAGTGAAAACTATTCTGGTTCCCACAGCAACTTAAGAAAGAGAAAAGAAAACTTCATTTCTTCAAACCATCCTGATGATTAATAGACTTTGGCTTTCAAGACAAAATTATGATAAGGATAGGTTTTTATATCAGAGTAAATCTTCCATAAGAGGTTAATCTTGTAGAAGGGGTTTTAGATTTGCAGATAATAAGACTTATTTCTACATGCTTCTGTGGTCATAATATGCAATCTGTGCAGAAAAAAACTGCCCAGCAAGTTTTGGAACTGTTCTCTGATTTTCAGTCCTGACATTTCGGTGTAGGCAGAACCTTACATTAGAGCATGTTGTCTTTCCTGGAGTGTAGGTAAAAGAGAATTTCCTTGGACATCGAAGATACAAGGTACATATACTGAAAACATTATCTTGTTTTGAATTTTTTTCTTTTTCTGAGAAAGAAAAAACTACTTCCTCTGTAAAATCCAGGCTTGGGAAAAATCAGAGGAAAAGCTTAAGATACAAGGCTGAACCTTGAGTTCTGCAAGTACAGAGTATTCCAGATTTTAGTTTAAAGCTCTCTATAGAAATAAGAGCATGGAAGAAAACTACTGGATCAGACCAGAAATTCACCTAGCTCAGAAGCCACTGACCAAACATACTTCTAAAATTACATAGACAAACAAAGCATGTATTTCTACTCCTTCAACAATTTGCAGTTCAGAAGCTTCATGAATCAAAACAGTCAAGAAATGTTAACTGCTGAAACTTTCTGCTGGAATTACTGAAGAAAATATACATTAAAGCAAATATAATCTAAACCATCTGCAGACCAGACCTTCTTTTCAGGAAAGTTTGCTGCCTCTTTGGGGCCCAAATCAGGGACCTCACCAGAAAAAAAAAAAAAAA
>VWYE01017231.1:98619-141723 GCA_013398995.1 Alaudala cheleensis
AAAAAAAAAAAAAAAGAGGTTAAAAGAGCCTTTAAAATGCTGCCTCCTATTGCTTTCACAGGGGTACCAGTGATATTCAACAAGAAGCTCAAGGTTAATGAAAAGAGATTTCAGGACACTGGAAAGACCAAGTGCCAGTTCTTAGGCTTTGGCCACAATAACCTCATGCAGCTGAGAGAACTGGAATTTTTTATCCAGGAGAAAAGGGAACTTCAGAACTCATTAGAGCTGTGTAAAAGGGATTGCAGCCAGGTGCAGTATGACCTCTTCTCTCAGCCAGCTAGCAACAGGATGAGAAGATGTGGCTTTTGCCTGCACATGGGGAGGTTTAGGTTGGATATTAGGAAGAATTTCTTCATAGAAGAGGTGGTTAGACCTAATGGAATAGCCAGGGAGGTGGTAGTGTCACTGTCCCTGGAAGTGGACAAGATGGAAAGACTGGACATGGCACCTAGTGCCTTTAGTTGACAGGGTGTTTGGTAAAAAGTTGGACTTGCTGATCTCAGAGGTCTTTTCCAAACTAATTGATTCCATGATTCCTTGATTCAGGAGAGAAGGTAGTGTTCTCTTCAATTCTTCCAGAAATGAAGAGCATAGTGTCTCACAGTAGTCTTCTGGACGCAACTTCCAGCACACACCTGGATAAGCACATCATGGGATGGGTGAACAACTGGCTCAGGGATTTAGCACAAAGTGAATGGTGTGACATCAGGCTGGTGACCTGTGACCAGCCCTGGGAACCCCAGGGCTCTATCTTAGCCCTGTGCTTTTCAACATCTTCATAAATGACCTGCATGCAGGACTGGAAGGGATCCTAAGTTTGTAGAGGATATAAAACTGGGAGTGGCTGTTGTATTCATCAAAGGGAAGTCCTGCAAAGAGACCTTGACAAATTAGATGACTGGGCAAGCACCAACCATGTGAAGTTCAACAAGGGGAAGTTCTGCACTGCTGCAGCCCCCCTTGAGGACTGTGTGCAGTTTGGGCACCACAATATAAAAAAGACATTAAGCTATTGTACAGCATCCAAAGGAGGGCCACAAGGATGGTGAAGGATCTGGAAGGGAGACTTTATGAGGAGCAGCTGAAATAATTTGTTTCATTCAGGCTAAAGAAGAAGAGACTGAGGGGTGACCTGTCTACAGTCCACAGCTTCTTCATGAGGAGATGACGAGGGTCAGACTTGACCTCTTCTCTGTAGTGACCAGAAACCAGTGACAGCCCAAGAGAATGTCCTGAAATTGTGTCAGGGAAGGTTTAGGTTGGATATTAGGAAAAGGCTTTCCACTCAGAGGGTGGTTGGGCACTGGAACAGGCTCCCCAGGGAAGTGATCACAGCAGCAAGCCTGACAGAGTTCAGAAAGTGCTTGCACTCACAGGCACATGATGTGACTCTAGGAGATGGTGGTGTGCAGGGCCGGGAGTTGGAGTTAATGATCCTTCTGTGTCCCTTCCAACTCAGAATATTCTGTGATTATGTGATTCTCTTTATAAATACGCTCACCCAGGTTGTTTAATATCCTTCCATTCTGCTGCTTCTGGGATATTTGGTTAAGGTGAAAGAAATAGTGAGTAGAAGATAATAGAAGGAAGGTTATGAAAAATATTTTTCCTTTTTGGAGTCAAATCCATTTTTAAGAGTTTTTAAAGTTGCATAACACTTCAGTTCATTCAACAAAATTTTTGAATACAAAAATTATTTTTCTGGTGGGAAAGTTTACCCAAAAGACCTGCACCACCACCACCACCACCATTTTGACCATTACCCCCACTCCAAATATAGAAATGGTCTTGTATAGCTCAGGATTTTGAAATTTAAACTGATTACTTGGATGTCTGAAAAGTATGCTTTTAGAGGTGTCAAAAGATTTTAACTTATCTTTGCAACAAATGCAAGAAAAAAATTGCAAAAAAAGAAATAGGATTAAATTACTGTTTCAGGTAAGCTGCAGTCTCCTTTTACCAGTTCATTTGACCCAGCCTGAGTCCCTCTGAAGGTTCTGTTTTTCAGATCATCACTTCCTAAGGACTTAGCTCCTTCCAGGTACCTGGATTATGCTGAGGACTTAAAAGCCACAGGTTACTATGAAAATACAGTCCAGGATCTGATTGTGGAAGATTTTGTCTCAAAATAAATGTGAACAGAGTTTCAGGGACAACAATATTCTTTATACAGCTGTAATTACTTTAGTGTAAGAAATATTAACATAAAATTGGTGCAGCAAAAGTTCTGGCATTCTGGTTTTTACTCTGAAAATTATTTACATAATTTTATATCTTTGATTTCAGATGATCCAAGAATCTGTATAACATGCATTCAAAACTATTACATGTAAGTATAGCTGTGTATATATATATATGTGTGCATCTTCATGACTACACATTTTTCTGAAGTAAAAATATGCTCTTTACTACATAGATCTGTGCTTGTCTGTGTTGTCTCATCCTTTAAATTGCTTGTCTGAAGAACAGTAAATGGCAAACGTTGGAAAACTAGCTAATTATTCAGTATTGAGACCTGTTAAAACTGGTCTAGTGGGATCTTTGCATATCAGAAGAGAAGAATATGGAACAAAAAGTGTCAAAAAGTTAAACAGTGCGTATGGATTTGGAGCAAATTTGCTTTTAGTATGTTGTGTCTAGTTCTGGTATGTGAAGTTCAAAAGACTTAAAAATGTATGGAGTTTATGCAAAGGAATAAAAAATTAATTATAAGTTTAAATTAAATGTTGAGAAAAAAACATTACTGCTTTTCAAAGAGAGCATTTATGGATGTCTGTAAAAATTGGAAAAGAAAATATTGATTATGTTGACTCTACAAACAAAGCCACTGGATTATATGTTTTTACAAGCATTCAGCTCTTTACGATGATGATATAATAATTTTTAATGAAGCATGTATTCAGGTTTCTGCCTACCTTTAAAAAATAAAATAAAATTAATCATCAGAAATCCTGGGATTAGGAAATATGATTTTGCTAGTTGAATAAACAACATCACCACAAATATATTTTGAATCCTCATTATAGGAATAATTTGTGTTCATTATGCTGATCCTGCTTTATCATTACCATTCCTAGAAACACACAGAGAATAGACTCAATGGCCTTCAAAATAAACTTACTAATGATGTTCTACTTCATCTTACAGGTATAAACAGCACTGCTATAAATACTGTCCAGAAAACACCTACAGAGATGAAAATTCTTGGCAGTGTAGAGACTGTCCTAAGAACTGTGACAGCTGTGACAAGGATGGGTGTGACTCATGTAAGGAAGGCTTTTACCTCTCAGGTGAGCAAAGTACAAAGAATGGCATAATACACAAAAATATTTTAGACTTCTTCTTTAGAAAAATACTCTGGACCCAAACTCTCAAATTCATAAATCTGTTCTGTGGGAGACAGTGGAGGCTGAAAGGACTTTACTCTTTGCAGAATCAGGCATTTACATTAATGTAAGGTGTTGCCCAGTGGTGTAATTTGGTTCAAAGGGTCTATATACTTAAATTTCAGCTCTTCCAGGCACATAAAAAAAATCTGTATTTGATTCAGACTTTGTGAAAGGAGGGTTTTTTAACTATAGAAAGAAATTTAAATGTTTGCTTACTATTTGCAAGTCTGGTTTTCCTTTGACTTTTAAATGCTCTGAAAAAAAAAGCTCAGTTAAAACCACTAAATTCCACACCAGATTCACACAAGAGTAGGAATCTCCTAGCTTTTTAAAGAAGCCATAAATCAGGCAGGTCTGGCTCAGACATGGTGCCAAATATGAATCACAGGAATTCCTGAGGTTATAGTATTCTCTTGCCCTGGCTGTTGAAAGCGCCCAGTAGTGGCATCACACCCATGGAAAACTCTGTGGTCACAACCAGGGTGAGCTGTGGGTCTATGATTTTTTTAATTGAAATTAGACAAAACTCAAAAAGCCATAAGTGCTACACTTCCAGAGGTTTTGATGAGACATGCCAAACCTTAGTCTGAACCAGATTTAAAACTGAGCTTAGCCTCATATTCAGCAGAAACTAGAGATCCTATAAATTTGGACATGTCTAAAATTTGCATAAAAATCTTATGGGCATCTAGTCTTTAATTTTTATTGAGACAGTATAACTGTTAGAACTCAACCATAAAACCTTTACCCAGGCATGGAATCCCATTAGATTTGTAGGTACTAATGTCCAGTATATTGATTAAAGCCAAGTTAGAGGTAAATTTAAATTCAGATTGGTTTGAAGTTTGTGACGTTTCTCATCTGCAACTGGATTTATATTTCATGCCAAAAAATTAGAGGTTTTTATAGCTGCAATATGTTTCATGTGTTCTTACATACTGGGTTTTTTTCTTAAACCATTTCTGCTGATGGCAGAGGGCTGGGCAGGGTCATTATGCTTCCAGGCTGTTTCTATTGCAGATGGCACCTGTGTGAGGGAGTGTGGAGATGGCTTCTTCGCTGATGGCATCTCTAGAGAGTGTGAGCCTTGCCACAGGAGCTGTGTCACCTGTGTTGGGTACAGTTACAAGGACTGCACGGGGTGCAAAACCAATTTTCAGCTATCTCATGGGCAGTGCCTGAACCCAAGAAATTCTCTGCCACCTGGGAAGTTCTGGAGAGGTAAGTTGAAACAGATCTTGTAATCTTTTTCTGTTTCTCTGAAGACTATTGCAAAATTTAGAAAGAGTATAGCAAGATCTTACAGATTGCTTGAAGCTGCACTTCTGTAATTTTAGAAGTGTGCTGACCAAATCCATTGGTTTCACAAACTGAAATTCATTTTTCTGCAAATTGCATAGCATTTAAATACAGTGTAGGTGTCTTATCTGAATAAAGATTTAAAATACAATTGGCAAAAAAAGATGAAAAAGATAAAAGATGTTTAATAGATTAAGGTACTGGGAGTTCCTTGTATAAACTACTGGATGTCTTGTAAATTAGTTTTAGACCAGGGGTATTTGTTCCCTCCATAGAAGTCAATATAAGTTGAAGGAAATATAAAATAATATAGTATGTGACTATGCTTGTGTGTGACATGAAAAAAAATCTATCCTCTTTCTTGTTTCTTTTCTCTGTATAGATATGAACTGCTTTCTGAGAGACCAAATGTGGGCTGTAGGGCGACATTCTGACATTCTGGTCCTACACTGGCCATTTCCACAATCTTCACAAAATAATTCCTTTTTTCTGGGTTGTCTCATCCATAGCATGAGGGAAACAATTCTCTATTCCAAAAATGCTCACAGAAATCTAAAAGCTATTTGGAACAAAAATGCCTTTATTTGGAGGTGTTGAGAGGAACAGTGTAATAATTTAAAATACTATTTTCCTTCCTATCCATTTTCAAATGCAATCCAGTACTGTCACGAATTTCTTATTAAAAAAGTCTTAAATGAAGAGGACATATGTAGGCTATTTGTCATTCCCATTATGTCAATATTTGAAGAACAACTGAATGTTTATGTTACCAAATGAAACTGTTCCACTTTCAAATTTTATAATGGAACAGTAGCAGAATCTATTATAAAGTTTAGGGATTTACATCTTTAAGAACACATAAAAAGTATCTGACAGGGACATCTGCTGAATGGAGCAAAAGACCAGATTACTAGCTGTATTTTTGAAGCAAGTAAATATATACTTCTGCTTCCTATGTTTTCATTTGAATCAAACAAGAGTGACAATCCTTAGATCAATATGATCTTGTATTGGTACAATACAGTAATTAATAATTTTAGAAAAAAATTGACCATTTCAACTAATTGCCTATCTGTTGGTGAAATAATGTATCAAAAAGAATAATCTTTCACTTAAAAAAATATCAGAGAGACATAAAAATAACAATATTAATAGAAAGTTTATCTCCTACAAGCATTTCCTTGCGTTAACAGAAGCAAGTTTGGTGTTTTTTCAGTTGAAGACCACATCGACATCAGTGCCATGAGAAGATCACATCTGTAGTCTGGTCTACCTATTGATTATCTCTTTCTCACACTGTTTAACACAGTGACTTCTTGTCAACTTTTTTCTTTTGAGCAGACATCTGATGCAGTCCTGCACAAATTAACATTCCAGTCTTGCAAAATTTCTTTCTCTCCATCTTGCATCATATTGGCCTTTCCTTCCAGTAGTGAAAATACAACTGTCTTAGGGACATTTCAAACTGAAAGATACATCTCACTCAGAGCTGTACTGGCTTGAACATTAATGACTGCTCCAAAGAGACAGCATTCCTGCTGCAGCTGGTGATGGGATCCCAGGGAACACAGCTGGTGGCTGTACAGCTCCTCTTGGACAGAGCTGCCAGGATTCCTCCAGTGTGGCAGCTGCTGTACCATGTAACTGATGGGAAAGTGACATGAAGCTGGTGATGTCCTGAGCCTTTTTCTTCTAGGCTTCCAAATAGAAATAATCTTCAAGTCAAACTGTAATGAAGTTGCCACTATGTTAATTGAAGGTTCATCCTTTAGTCACTACATTTACTGACATTTTCTGAAGTTTCTTAATCAGATACTGTAGGCTCATACAGATCACATAAAAATAATTTTCATTGTTTAAAAATCAACACAATCTGAATGGTTGATTTTTTGCTTAGAATATCACTTGCTCAATTCTTTTGATGATTTCATTCAAGGGGTAGATGTCAGCTGAGTCCAGATTTCGAATTGTACTTTCTGTACTCGAAATTCTTATTGCATGCTAAAGGTCCTTAACAAAAAATATAGGATTCAGGGTGGCAGGACGAAAACACATTTAGCTCCAGCAGTGCATTACATTGCTAAAATGTGTCCTAACACTGGTTAGAGACTGCAGTGCACTTCACACCCTGATAACATTTTATTGTGCATGGATCATTTTAAAAGGGAAAAAAGAAAGCAAATCAAACAACCAAAACCTTTCTGTGTTTCACCATCTGTCACAATTGTTTTCATCATTATCTAAAGCTTTCTGAAAATCAATAAAATTTAGGGGATGCAGTCACTATCATTGTCTACACAATCCTGTAGGATTATTACAAGAATGGATAAAACAAAAACCTATCTCTGCTCCTTGAAATTTACTATCAGTGAGTATTCTGGCTGTCATACCTGTACAGAAAAATATCCCTGGGTCAAGAACGATTGGTCCCTCCCCAGCTTATTTTAAACACATCTCTAAGTCCTTCTTCTCTTCCATTGTGTACTTCAAAGATTTACATAATATTTACAGATATACAGAGAAAATAACTTTTCTTTCATACTTGAGGGCAAAATAAAAGCATCTTTTCAAGTCTTTCAACAGCTACTCTGGACAAATGTATCCTGGAACCTTTTATCCCACTTTATCTTTTCTTTGTTATTGTTGTTTTTTAGATTTTTTAATGTACTCTTTGATTTTATCCAGGGTTATTTTTTTTCTTATCAAAAAAAAAACAAGGACCTTCCACCTCATCTGTTCCCTAACTCATTTGCTAATGGTGGCCTGTCATGCAGCATGTAAGGCATGATCAAAGCAGCTTGTCCAGGCTGTAGGGGATATTAGAATAGTTTCATGATTTTCACCAGCCCTACATGGGCAAGGTTAGGGCTGAGATCTGGGGTTTGACTCTCATCTTGTCTGGATGTTCATCAATATAAGATTCTGTGTCCTCAGCACCCTCAACATATTTACTTCAGTGCACCACCATTGTAGAGCTGCCTCTGATCTTCAGCAGCCTGAATTAAAGAATCTGATTTTAAAATACAGGCCAGATGATTATTAGTCCTATCATTTTGGGGGATTGAGCTGGGTCTGGGGAGCTAGGTATTAAATAAATGACCCTTCCCCTGCCATAGGAGGGAAGGCAGGAGAGCACCAAATACATCCTCAGTACATGGCCTGCTCCAGACAGTTGCAGGAAGACAACACAACTGGGAAGACAGACAAAATTTCTGCATCTAATGGTTTACATCAGCTTTTACTGTATTATTTTTCCATTTAATCTTTTCCTTTAGAAATGTACTAATTTAGAGTTGAGGTATTAGAGCTTGAATTGTATTGCAGACAATGAAACAATTTCTCTTAGGCTCTTCCAGCCACATGAATTCAGTGGGTTCCACTGTGGGTTTAGTGAGTATGTTGACATACTATATTGAACAATGTGACTTTTGGGAAACATTCTTGTTTTGCTGGTTCCAAGGATAAGAATTTAAAGGGCAGTACATCAGAACCTTCCACAGAGAAAACAGCTCAGGGTCTGACTTCCTTTGCAAGTTGAGAGACTAGTCCATTTAGGTTAGAATTAAAACCATGGTGAATGTGGAATACACTTTTATTTTCTATCATGTTCAAGGTTTCACTTCCATTTTTTATGCAAGCATAAATTATAGGCCTGCCCCACAAATTTTTTATGAGCAAACACTCCAGCATTGAAAACATTCTATTAAAAAAAAACTATTTAAATTTTTATTTACTTTGCTGGTATATTCTGCTGAGCAAACTGTTCAGCTGGTATCAGAAATCTCTGAAAGGTCATATTCAGGTCTGAAATAAAGCAACATAATTATGTCTGTTAGTCAGTCTTTTAAAAAGACAGGGTAAGCCAAGAAAAGGAGAAAGGAAGAAAACCCCAGCAACTGAACTCTAGGCTTCTAACATAAAATATCTGTATTTTATCTCATGTACCAGATGATGAATTTGGAAGCCAGGAAACACACTAGTATAAGCTTATTCACCAAGTGAGTACATGGCCCATCAACTGGGTTTGCTATTTTGCAAATCATGATGAGGTCTTTGTTTTGCCATATCACTAAAAGGCTGTACCCTTAAAAACAGTCATTCCTTGGTTTAATATGCCACACTGTAGTGAAAGTTAAAAATGGGAAAGAATAGGTATGGAATGAGATCTATTTCTAATGATGCAATATGTGTTTCTTTACATATATACAGATAAATAGCAGCAGTTTACTGTTACATAGCATCCCCAAAAATAAGAGCAACCTCCCACAAGCACCACTAACCAACTGCATTTTCCTTTTCCTAAATAGAGAGAAAAATAAAATCAGTAAAAATGTACTGGTTTTGAGAAAACAATAATTCAGACTTTAAAAGGACCTTAATGCAGCTCTGCATATATACATATAAAGGTTTCAGAATATGGGTAGGGGAAAAAAAGGAATGGGCTATGCAGTAGACAGAAGACAAATCAGCGGTAGAAGGGAATGGGTCACAGTCTTTTAACCATGAAAATATTATGGCATTTATAGTGCAGAATTACAGCAGAATTACAGTCATGGGAAGAGGTAGAAGACCATTTTAATCGCCATCCATATGTGAAATTTCAGGTTGTTAGAAGCAAGCAAAAATGATCCATTATCAAGTATCTTCTTATGCATGACAATTTCATATTCTGGTTATTTGTTTGTGAAATAATATAATTGTTACAAGATAACTAAATTGATAACTAATGGTTCTTGGGGAATGTAATTTACTTCCCAGCACTTCTATAGTTTCTATAAATTTACAGTTCATGTAAGTCTTCACAATGGGAGAAGTCCAACATTTTATTACATATATTTATTGTTTTCAATATGTGTTACTATATTTATATAATTGCTATTACCTCACGGAGACATGTAATCTGTTTTAGTTTTATTACTCATGATTGTATTAGTTTCACAGGAACAGTGCCATGCACAGAATAAAATCTAAAAAACTAAGCCACACTTTAACTAGATCACATTCAAATCACATATTACTACACAGTGTAAAACCTAGACAGGTCACTTTCTAAAAGGAATACCATCCCTCTAAGAAACAGCACTTCATTCCTTTCTGCATCTCTCGCTGGAGTAATAGTACCTCAGTCCGATAACAAAATACATGGTAAATGTACAATCCTTTTAGAAATTAACATCTAGGAGCTAAGAATATTAAAAATGTACACAGAGACCTACTTTGATAGCCACTAAAAATACAAAGTTTTAAATCCCCTCTGTACTTATAGTACAAAAAATTGAAGGAAATAAACCATCTTTTGCCTGTTTAAACACTTCCTGATTGCACTACCTGTCCTAAAGATCCATTCTCCAAAAGGAACAGGTAGAGAGAGTAAGGTGGAGAGCACAAAGGAGATGAGAAACTTGAAAGAACTCTTATAACACCATTGTGGTTCTGAATGAAATTAAGGAGGGACTATTAGGTAATTCAAATGCTTTTATATTTCAAGTCATGCTTCTTTATATATGGCAGTGTCTCTGCTAATATGTCCTTGGGTTTTGTAGATGGTTTCAGCTTTTTTTTTTTTTTCAAATAAACTTTACATTTTCCAGAACAAAGGTGAGCATGTGGAGAGAACCATACTTGTTTCCATATGAACCCATGATTTTCACCTCGGATGTTTTTGAGGACTCATTTAATTTTTCTCTAAAAGCAGATTGAAAAAATGTTGGGAGCTCAAAAGACTGAAGCAAAAATAAAGGAAATACAGGGACATTGAGTTTGTTGGAAATAAAATTTCACTCATTTGTTCCTTAATTAATTTTGGGGTCACAGTTAACATTTTACAGTGATATGTTTCAAGAAAATATGCCATTATCTTATTTATGATGCACAACCCCAAATGAGAAAAGAGAATAGGAAAAAAAAACATTTCTCAGTCTTTCTGCACCCTTCCAGTTTTATAATCCTTTGAAATGCCTGAAAGATCACTGGGGCAGCTTCAAAGCTGCAGTAAAATTTAGCTCAAGAAATAATGAGATTCAGTTTTTCAGATTCTAAAAAAGACTAAGAGACTTAGCTGGGCCAAGGATGTTGCTCATTCTGACAATGACACAAGAATAAAGATGGTTTTGACTCAGATTCTGACCTAAGTTTCAATAGAGGGCTTTTTCTTTTGAAAATAAAAATGGATATTCAATTTTTTTAAAAAGAGAATATAAGTTTAAGGATAAAAATCATTCGGTAGGTCTCTAAAGATAATTTACTTTGTTGAACACCCAAGTCCTCTAAGGGAAAGGAAAATAGAACCCAATCGCTTAACCCTGTAATTTTCAAGCTTTCCATTTGCAATCAGTCCAAAGACCAAGGAAGTACATGTTGCATGACCATTTCTTCAGCTTTATAAGGTTAGTCTTTGGAAGAATCCTACATTTAAAGTCAAGGAATAGTATATTTAAGAAGTTCATATTATTCTAAATGTGTGCTGTATTCCAGGTTTGTTAGTAAATGAAAGCCACAGTCACAAGAAAGACTCTTTTTACCTATCCAGAACTTTTTTTTCTTTTTTCAGATTTCTTCTGTCAATATTTAAATTGGGAAATTCAAATACTTATATTTGACTGGAAGCTAAATTAGCAGAAGCCTAATTGCTTGTGTGTGTTCCCCTCTGGTGGCAAATAGTAACTATTACAAAAAACAGGACACACTGCAAAAGAGAAATAGAAATAAAAACTAGTTCACCAAAAGAAAAAAAAAAATCTTTATTTTATATGGTAAGGTTTCAAACATTTAGAAAGAATGAGCTCCTTTGCATATTCCTCAGCAATAGTTAACAACTTATCTGCTTAACTTCACCTGATCTTCACTCTAAAACAGGAAAAGAGAGAAGGTCTGCGAAATAAAGTTAGGATAATAGAAAACCTTATAACAGCCAACTTTTTTGGAGTATTTCTTATATTCTTACAGTGAACATTAAGGACACTTCTTAATGTTCAATTAAATACTGAAGACTGGTGAAAAACTTGAAGCTAAGGAGTAGTGTCTCCAAAAAACTCTTTGACAGTGAACCTCAAAAAAGTAAGCAATTATCTATTTGAGGATTATTGGCGTAAGAGAAGTCAAAACACTTCTGTGCTACATACCTTAAAGAAGACTCAAACTTCTCTCTGCAATCAGTGCCAATTGCAGACAGTGGAGTCCTTTTAGTACGACATATTGTAACCTGAAATATAGAAAAAACGGTATTCAGCAGGGTGAAAGAAATTAGGTCAGCAAGAGTCAGTGTTGGTGTGGGAGGATTTACTGGACCTTTAGTGTTTGATTTGTCTCTCAGCATCCCCACAAGGTGAGCCCCTTGTGCCCGACCACTCTGCCAGTATCCTCTTGGGGGGATCCTTCCCTGAGCATCCTGCTGGCTCAGGGGGAGGTTCCACTGACTTTCAGTCAGGGAAACCTGCAGTGTAAGGGGGGGCACCCCTCAGCAGGTCTTCCTCTTTACTGGAGTGTGTTACCCACTGCCAGCCACTGCAGTGCCCATGAAGGACACACACTGGCAGCTTATGGAGTGACACTGGCTATGAATGTAAAATCGTCACAGATTAAGGTTCAAAGGCTGTCAGTGACAGTGTCTGACTCAAAGTAATCCACCGACAAGCTCTAATCCCCAGCAAAATGTCAGGCCTGCAGAGAACATGATTCTTACCCAAAAGGTGTCCCTGTGGTGGAAAAGACAGGCTCAGCCCATTGACGGATCCCAGCAGTTGTGATGGACTCTTCTCTACCTTTTCCTGCATTGTCAACTTACTTTTATACTATTTCTCTATGTTTAGATGGAGCTTGAGTGACTCTAGTCATGCATATCTCCATTACTGATTGGTGTGAAATTCTCTCACTTTACTTTTAAAGATACAGTTATATCTGGAGAAATGTTGTGTTGTGCCAGTCTTCACTCTTGTGATCAGTGACAAGACTCAAGAAAAAGGCACGAAGCTTAGTCAGGGGAGGTTTACACTGGACACCAGGAAAGATTTTTCACCCAGAGGGGTACTGACTACTGGAACATGCTTTCCAGGGAAATGGACACAGCACAAAGCCTGACAAAACTTCAAGAAACATTTGGACAATGCTCTCAGCTTATGGGGTTTCCTGCACAGGGCCAGGAGTTGGACTTTGATGATAACTGATGGTCCTTTCTAAAGCAACATATTCTATGATTATATGATTTCTGTCTCATTCTTACTCAAAACTTTTAGGTTACAGGGTAATGGTGTCCTACAACGATTTAGTTCAAACTCATAAAACCAAGGCCCCAAATGTACATACTTTCTAGATCTTTCTGTTTGCAATCTCTTGGTATGGCATATCTGTATTTGTCTTTGGAGCACTCCGCTGAAATTAAGATTATTGGGATACTTAATGAAATTATTAACATTATTATTGTTCTTATTTGTGATGAGCAGCCCAGAATAATGCCTTAGTGAATGTGAGGAAAACATTCATATTTTCCTTTAATACAACTCATAACTTACCATTTAGGAGAGAGGAGTAAAGCACAATCATTATGTACTTCAACTTTGTGAATTCCAAAAATTCACAGAGGTGCATTTTCAAAACACCTCAGGAAAAGCCATACAGAGCATCCCTTCTAAGAGAAGGAGAAATTCAGAAAACCAGATCGTTAAAAAAATGAACTTTTTTCCCTTTCATCCCAGATGGAAATAGAAAATTGCTGTCCTGTGACTCTTCATGTATGACTTGTGAGAAATATGCTGACGTGTGTACCTCATGTCCAGAAGGTAACATTTCTGCTTCCTTGGATAAGTTTGCAAGTGACTGTAATACTTTGTATCCTACATGCTTCCAGAGAATGTTTTTGTCAGTGGTCACTACGAAGTCTCTTAACAGCTTAAAGGGCAATCAGACAATCAAGAGCTGAATTCAGGAAACAGGGCATGCCCTTGGCAATATGGGTTCAAATATTGTCATGCTGATGGTGTTCCTCTCCTTTCAATTAAAATTTGTAGATATGATGCAGGAATTACCGGTAGGGATTCCTTCAGTAAGACATACTAGATAATTCTGATGATTTCTTCTAACTGTCAATGTCAGTGAAGTCTGAGCAAAATATTTTGGGAAATGTCTTAAAGAAAGCATGTTTTATTCATTCTTTTAAGAATCAATGTTGAATTTTGAGAAGTTGAAAGATTTTTTTGTAGCCATTCAAGACAGAAATATTCTAAATATATTTCTAAGTAATGCCTTTACCTCTCTGGGTTGCTTTTTTGCCAGGAAAATTTCTTATCCACGATACCTGTGTTTCTCAGTGCCCTCCAAAATATTTTGGCAACCTTGCAAGTGGAAAGTGCGAGATGTGCAGGGATGGCTGTGAGGTGTGCTCTGACCAGTGGCACTGTCAGAAATGTCAGGCTGAACAGAATCAGCTGCTCTTCCTCCACAAAGGCAAATGTTTACAGGAGTGTCCTGAGTAAGTAACCCTTATTATAACATCTCTGGTTTTTTGTCTGTGCTCCTTCTCCTTAAAGTTCACATGCATTATTGAACTTTCAAGGAAGACCTGAATGTATCACAAGTTACAGGAAACTAAGGTAAATATTTTATCAGTTTTCAGACTGCCTGAATGAACAATATTTTCTTTCGGTTAGAGAAAAAGTAAAAATATCAGAAGTGAAGGTAAGACATTAAATCCTGTGAAAGATGGAACAGCTCTCAATAACTTTAATAGGAACATGGTACTTCATGGCAAATGATAACAAAGCTTCTAGACATTCTCCAGCTTGTTCCTTCCTCCAAGTAGTACAGAGCAGAGATATAAACTCAGACAGTGAATGTATTAGAGTCCTGATATGTAAATGCAGTGCTTAATGATGTGTATTTCTCTCTTTGGCTCATGTTTATTTTTATATGTAGAATTTAATAAGATTCCCATTTTACTACAATGGATATTAGATCAGGCACATGAGTAGATCAGGTTCTCTCTATTCTATGGCTTTTTCATCAACATTCATGTTATGTATATATGCACAGAACCAGTGCTTTGCAGAAAAAAAGTCTTGCTTGGTTAACCTTTTTTCTTCAGAAAAATGTGAAGCTCCTGCTTTTCTTGCAATCTCTCTGCCACTGCCTTCTCGGTAATTTTGTCAAATAAGTCAATGAGGGCCAGTGGAGCAGGTTTTCTTCATGAAATGTCACAATGAGTGCAAGGAAATTGCAACAAAGCCTATTCTAGTCCAGAAACAACTTTTAATGTTAGAAACTGAGGCATACAACCATGAATTGTACTTTGACATTAATATGTCTCTTGTCAGTACTAATTTCCCAGTTATCCTGCTCAGAGTCAGTATAACAAAATGAAAACTTTTTACATAGCACCACTCATTTCAGATGTTATTATTCCCTTTTTTCCTCAAATTCAAGACTGTAAGTAATGGCTTCCCATCACTGAGCAAAATTCATAGGGTTTAAACTCCAGTCTCAGACTCTGAGGTGAAGTTCTTGAGACACAACTACTCTCCACTGGAGCAAAAAATGAGACTCTTTATCAAGAGAGTTGGCTTGGGTTTTGGGACATGTTTTTAAGGGATAAAAAGGAATAAGAAGTGATAAAAAGGTTTGATTTACTGCACGATTAATTTCTGACAGAGGAAGTTTGAAAGACTGGGCTAACCGAGTGAGTACTCAATATTGGAAGAAGAAAAGATGACAGAACTGTGAGAAGTAGTTGCAGGACCTTGACAAAAGTTGGAGGATAAAAAAAGATGAGAATAGGTGGTAGGCATGGCTCCTCCTACCTTTTCTCTAACGTTGCTCCTAATGCATCTCCCCAGACTTCCTTTGGAAACACCATGTCCAAGAAGGGAAGGAGAAGCACCCCTCTATAAGGAGTAACAAATTTGTAATGTAAAGTACATATTCTGGGAGTATTTTCTGTCTCAGCTTCTTCTTTAGTTTTCATCAATGGCTTTGTGGATTAGCAATCATCTCAAAATGTCAAGTTACCCATCCTTTAACCTTGTAACAATTTAGTTTTGAAAGTGTAGACAGATTGAATTCAGCATCTTTTCTATGCATTTTCACCTGAAGAAGAGGTGCAGATTTTTTCTGTATTTATGACTAGCACTCCCAGCTGTGGCTGAGATTTGCTCCCACACCACAGATACCAGCAAAACGTACTCCCTCTTTGCCATCTCTAGCCTGCTCTCACTAAGCCTTATTCTTCCTAGCCTTCATACTTCCAGAGTTGTCTCTTCTCTTTCTCCTCTCTGGAGACACTGAGGTTACCCTTCTCTTTACTTTCTTGATGTCAGTATTGCAGGTCAGCTGCACAAGTCTAGAGATTGCCTATTTTCCCAATTGCTTTATCTTTCTATCTTACGTAAGGGGGAGATACACAAAAGTTCAACATAACTTAGACAGCAGGTACGAAAAGAAAGGAAAGCCCTTCACATAGCACTAACCATGTACATTTTCTGCTTTCAGACACAAGGGGATGTTAAGTGGAAGATGGGCAAAAAAAATTGTGTGAGAAACATGCTTGATCTAGTGAAGGGTGTGTGCTGGGAGAGTCTCATTTAGAGTTGTAATTCTCATAGCCTGGAGCTACCAGCAGTGTGCTTTGTGTTTTTTTCATTCCATAGGGGATATTTCAATGATTCTGAGACTTGCAAGGAATGCAGTGGATCCTGTAAGACATGCATGGGAAGTGCAACCCAATGCCTATCCTGTAAAAGTCCTTTACTTCTGGAACACAAGGAATGTAAATCTGCTTGTTCAGAGAAGCATTTTGCCTCTGAAGGAATCTGCAAACATTGCCCTGAAATGTGTCAGGAATGTATTCATGATGAAATATGCACAGGTATGTTAAAAAACTGCTGCTGTGTAGAATAAAATCCACCTGGATCTATCTGGAGAGAGACTGACAGAAATCCAAATCTGAATTCAGTAATGTAAAAAGAAAAAGTGATGCACATATAATTGTTAATCTCTAAAATAGATTATGATGAAACTAAATTATTAATCTGTAGATTTAATTTTTTTAATGTAAAGATCTCACATTACTTTGCCTGGTCCTGTAGTTATTCAGAGATTCCTGCTGGTTTGATTTTATTTTTGATCAATGTATGCAACCTTAAAAACTTGGATATGTGCACCAATGTGAAATACAGAATGTTTTTTCCCAGCTTAGTTGAACTTCACACTTCTTTACCATTTTTGGAAATGACTACTCCTGTTAGAGAAAGAAATCCCTGTAAAGCAAGACATTAGGAAAGCCTTTGGTACCCAGGTGAGGCTAAATGCCCTCCACCAAAAAATTTTCCCTCCCCCTCAAATATTAAGGATAGTTAATACTGAGTGAGCCATTCTGGAAACATATATATGGATGAAATAAAAAACCAACAATCAACCAACCAAACCATAAACAAACGTATTAAACATAATGTTCATAATAAGATAGCAACTTATTCACAGCTCTAGGCAAAGACAAACATTTAGGTCAATATATTCTAGCTAAACTCATATTTCAATAATAAACTAAACAAAACTTCAGATATGTACATTCCTGATTTTGCAGGAAGTTCATAATGCAGAAAAATGTCAGAAAAAAGGCTGACTATATATTAGCATCAAATGGTTAGTATCACCAAAGCAGAGCAAGTAACTTTTTTTCACAGTTTCTTGCTGTCGCAGAGAAGATTCCATTTGAGGGTTGGGCCAATGTAGGTCTTTTGGAGGGGAAAGATTTGAAAAAGGAAGTCCTACCTTCTCAAGGTGTTCTGATGACTTCTGTAATGACAGACAATCCAGAATTTAATGCTTCCTAGGACTTACCTTCTCTCGCACTTAGACAGGTCACAATTTGCTGCCCATTTGCTTACCTATGTTCTGCTGTCCCCTGTAGAGTGCATGGATGAGTTTTTCCTGCATGAGGGGAAGTGTGTGCAGGAATGCCCTTCACACTTCTACCCGGAAGACAAGCACTGCTTTCCCTGCCATGCCGACTGCAAGGACTGCAACGGGCCAGATTCTGACGACTGCACAGCATGCACTTTCAGCTTGTTTGTCCTCTACAATGGCATGTGTTTTAAAGAGTGCCCTGAGGGGAGTTACTATGAAGAAGCCACCAAGGACTGCCAAGGTTGGCAGCTGTTGTTTTCTTCAGAAGAGTATTGAGATACAAGTGGGTCTGTCTAAAGGTCACCCCTTAAGGGCCTGCGTGTGACAGCTGATGTCCATACCAGCATCTTGAAGATGATAGCTAATGCAGAAAAATAATCAGGTGTACTGTAGCAAAACTTGAAGAAAGCAGAGAGGGAGGTAGCCAGGATACTTATGTTAATTATTACAGGCAACCACAGTGGTAAAATGCTGAGAATGGCTGCAGAATTGCTAAGAATTGCTGGAGACTCTATTCACTGTTGCAAAAGCAGTGTCCATACAAAAGAAAACCTAAGGAACTACTTGCATAAGATTGAAAATTACTTCCCTCAGGCTGTCATCCTGAGATACAGGTGTTTCTTCAAAAATTAAAGCTGTAATAACATTGAGACAAATCCAGAAATGGTGAAATTGCTACTGTTTGTCCTTTTCAGCATGCGACAGGACATGCCAGACTTGTTCTTCTTCCACTGCCTGCCTAACTTGCAGAAATGGATGGATATTGAACAGTGATGGCCGCTGTGTGTTATCTGGATACTGCCCTCCCACTGAATATTACATTGAGGAAACTCAGACCTGCAAATCTTGCCACAAGAAATGCTTCCACTGCTCAGGACCCACTGAACACCAATGTCTTAGCTGTGCAAATAACCGATACCTTCTCAGTAAGTGCCTCTCTTCTGCCTCTAGATTTCATTCTACACTGAAAGCATGGAATAGACAAGTATTCCTCACATTTGCAAAGCATTTGGGCTGCATCAACCAATCTCAATACTATAAGGAGGCTATGACAAGTAGTTAAACTGTGCAGAGAGAGTTTCTTCAGCAGGGCTATGTGGAAACTTTGTGAGGCAGGGCTTGCCACTCACCAGGGCTAATGCAGGATTTCTAAATAGCAACAAACACCATGACTGAGGGAAACACTCGTATGTTGCATTTACATGGTATGTATTCTTCCTATTGTTTCCTACAAAGGACTTTAAAAGAGGGCTATCATTAGGTTTGTTGTTGTTGTTGTTGCTGTTACTGTGTCCATAAGAGATGCACATTTTCATGTTGGCTTGTTTAATCGTTGCAACTTGATGACCAAAGGAATACTTAAACATCTGTTAAAAGAGATCATTAAGTCAGCATCTAGAGGGTAGCTAAAATGCAAAATTACTTTCCTGATTTTGGAGCAAAGAGTAGGTTTGAAACTATACAGTCTCAGAAACAAATAGGAAAAAGTTATAAAATCCCCACACTGAAACATTCCTTCTCTGCATATTCTTCTAAAAGCAAAAAAAAAATTTACAAAATCATTGGGAGAAAAAACATTAAACAATCCTTCATACAGGAATTATCTAAAAATTAGTGTAAATTAAAAGTGAATCTAAGTTTTTTTGAGTGTAATTCTGATGCAGATTTTACATTCCTATATTTCTGAGGCCTTGCATCAGACTTACCTTTTTTATCAACACACTCAGCTATTTGCACTATTACAGCTGGTAAAGTTGATGGACAAATGCAGATAAACATACTGGAACTGAGATAAAAATGCAAAAAACCCTTGAACCTGAAAGTATCTTCCTTTGCCCAACTGCAACCCAAGGAGCAAAATTATCAAGACAAATAAGCACAAGCAACGTGTAATTTACTACTTTATTACCTTTATGCACTTGCAGCTAATTACATTATTACTAACTTCTCATTCAGGATTCCTACTAAAATGACTGAAATGTCACTGAAAAAAGTGGGATTTACTTGGCTTTGCAGCATTAAAGACATATAATTCCATAACATAAAGTAGAAGCCGCAGACAAGGGTAAAGACAAGTAAAAAAATGTCGCTAAATCTCAAATTTAGTATCAGATTCATCATCTACACAGAATGAAATAAAATTGATGCTTAGACTGAAATCTAGGGAAAACAGCAATGCAGATAAAAGCTTGCCTTACTGCTTTTGATTATTCTAAGGAAATCAAATATGCTGTTCTTTATTATGCTATTTTATTTTTCAAAATAAAAACTTGCCTGTCCTGAAGAGCTTGCTAACATGCATAAAACCCAGACATGAGGACTAATGAATTGACAAGAATCAAAAAATAATTACTGTAATAATGGAAACCCAGCACTGGGTTTTCTTGTTTTGATACATTATCTATCAGCACCTCTGCCAAGAGAGAGTTTACTCTAGCACAGCGGCATGAGATGTTTTATTTGTGTGTTACTTTGCACTGTTGTCTCTGCAGACAGAACCTGTGTTGCAAAGTGCCCAGATGGACATTATGCTGACAGCACGGAGAGGCAATGCTCTGCATGTCACACCACCTGTGAGACTTGCAGTGGAAAACACAGCTCACAGTGCCTTTCCTGCAAACTGGGTTGGTACAGACAAGGAAAAGGATGTGTAACCCAGTGTCCAGTAGGGTAAGGCTAAAGACCTTTTGCTAATATCTGCATCACAGAGAGAGCTTTGAGAAATTAGATCACAGCTGCATTCCACATCAGTGTGAAATAGAGCTGAGTTTTGTTTTCAGGAGAAAATTTCTTGTATTTTCACAATACACCAGTGGTGGAAAACCTTGCTTCACAGTAAAAAACTCCAATACTTATATGTGGTGTGGACATGCTTACACTCAGAGGATGCTCTTGGCTATCTCTACACAGAACAGTGTATACCAGAACTAAGCTATATGTCAGTCAGCCTGAGCACAGGCAGAAGAGGATCCAACCACCACTGTTGCCTCCACTCAACATGAAGTTTGGATGAGGTTATATATTTTTTTTACATTGAGTTAATACTTAAAGTAAGTGATAACAAAAAAACCCATTAAAACAACTTTTAAATGAGCACTTGTAATTCTAGAGAGAAACTTTATAATTAATCCATTTAAGTTCAAAATGTGAATTCAGTGTTCTTTTGGAAAATTCAAATTTAGAAAGTGAACCTATGGTTTCTCTTTCAGGTCCATTTAATTTAAAACTAGAGTTCAACTGATCACACTGGTTGTCCATCCCATTAAACTGGAAAAATCTAATGACCATATCTCAACAAAATCACACAAACCCTCCCCACTTCAATACTTAATATCTCAATTCAACTCAGAGTTTAGAAAATTTTGCTGTAAACACTACATGGAGTTGTGCTTTGTAGCTCAATTCCAATGGCCAAAGGGAATGAAATTAATTCTATTTTCACTGAGATTACAAATACCTGTGTTCATATTAGTATAATTTTTATAAATGGACATAATCATGGTAAAAAGCTAAAAATTAAACAAATGTTGGTTTTCCTGTCACTGCTGGCCTTTATGAAAAGCTATGCCTATCTGATCTGTTTCAGGTATTTTGCACAAAATTCCACTGGATCGTGTGAGAAATGCCACAAGACTTGTAAGGAGTGTATGGGGCCTCGACCCACAGACTGTCTTTCCTGTAATACACATTTCTACCTGTTGCACTCCAGAAACGAATGTGTCACTTCTTGTCCTCAGTACTACTATGAAAACAAGGACAACAATGTCTGTGAGAGATGCCACTCTTCCTGTTTAACTTGTGAAGGTAAAAGTATGTGTTCTGCCTTGAGCAAAAAAAGGGGTCATCAAAACATCTGGAATCTCAGCTCCATGATCTGAGAACACAAAGATACCAACCACACACAGTGCTACCAATCTGTCCATGGCTTTAGACACAGTGGATGATGCAAACCTCTCCCAGGGGCTGCTGAACTTTTCCTGGTTCCTGGTGATTTGTGGCACTCACTGCTCCACTGATTTATTTCTACTGCATTGATAATTGAGTTGAAAGCAAGTATATGAAATCCTGCCAAGCTTTCTCCAGAACTGCTTCCAGCACGGAGCACAAGCAGAAAGACAGCCATGGAATAGGGAGGGCTAAGACTGAGTCACATGTTGCCAGGTCAGTGAATGGGAAAAAATCGACAACAGTAATGAATTTTCCATCAGCCAGGCCTCTCACAAAAATGCTCATCATAAAAAAATGAGCTGACTTGCTTACAGAGACGGACCCCATTTTTCACATGAATATTAAGAATGATTGAAAAATACCTCACTCTTGAGCTGTTCTACTGTCAGCTATTCAGTGAAAGCCAAGAAACTTAATTCCATCTACACATCTCTACAGCTTAAAATGGGAAGTGTGAAGACCTGTAAAGCATAACTTTAGGTTGAAAGGCAAACAGAAATCAAAAGCACAGTGATGTTTGTTGCTTTCAATATAGTTATGTATTTCTCAATGTTAAATTTCAGAGACTGTCTATTTTACTCTGTGAGACACTGTTCTTGGTTTTTCAATTTTCCCAATTAAACCACCTCTGAAACAAAAAGCATTAATCCTCTTGGACCCCTTTCATGTCCTTTTTCACATGAGATTACAGCTAATGGGTTCCATGCTGCAGCTTAGAAAACCATATCACATTGTAACACACAAACTGTTTTTGGATAGTGGATACACTGGATAGTACAGATGGCTAATTGTAACATAACAATATATGTGGAAATTACACTTAGAATGAAGCCGCATTCAAGAATTTTTACAATGTGATTGTACAACAATACCATAAAAATTAGCAGAAATATTTTTGTTTGGATTTGCAACAGAAAAAATCAGGCATTTTAATTTACAGACCACCTCCTCTGTTCTTCACATTATTTGGCATAAATACTACGGGACAGAATTTTTATCATCATTACAAAGACAGAATTATAAAACACAAGCCAGTCTGAAATGCACCTGCATTTCTGATATATCAGCCAAGAGAATGGTGTCTAAGTTGTCAAGAGGAAAACCAAGGATTGCACAGTAACATAGGAAGTTCTGTAGGCTATAGAAGGTTACTAACTCCAGGAGTTTAACTTCTGCTAATGTCGGTTCCTTGCATTTTCATTTTCTTCCTTTCAGACAATGGCAGAAAATGTCTAGGTGCAAGGAAATAGATGGCTGCATCTTGTCACTTTAACCCACCAACTCAGTGTTTCACAGAAATACTGCATGCAGCATCTGTCATAAAAAGAGTCTCTGACACACAAGGTGCATGTGGTGCTCTGGCTGTACCTAATGAATAATATTTTTTCTTACGCAACTAAATAATTTATTTTTCTATTCAAATATAAACATCTCTTAATTAATGGTTGTTTGAAAATAGTTACTTAACAGGGCAAATAAGTATGGATTTTATCAAGGACAGCATTTGGCAAAGGTTCCCCACAATTTTACTTCAGTGCTGTGACCTAGTTTATTTTCCTGAATATGTCAAAAGTTCCCTGTACAACTGATTCCAAAACCACCCTTTCACGAATATCAAAACATGTAAGAAATAAATTTTGTTTGCACATAAAGCCCCAGGACTAGGCACAAGCTTTTTCTAATATCAACCTTTTCATGTGGAACACCTCACTAATGATTGTTGCCACTGACAAACATCCTTTTGCTTCATAGCGGTGGTCAGTATAATTTTTAAAGGAAGTTACCTGACATTTCCTGTTGTAATATTGTCTTTTTATTTGCCTGCCTAGGGAAGGGAGCATTCAGCTGCACATCTTGTGTATGGAGCTACAGTTTATTAAATGGAATGTGCAACTCAGACTGTTTTGTAGGTGAATACAAAGTCCAGGAGACACCAGGACAAAAGGTACCTATTTGAAGGCTTTTTTTGTACACAATGCAAACAACACATTGTTCTTCTCTGAGTTTTTAATAGTATCTATCTTTAAGTATGCTTATTTTTTTCCTCTTTTGGCAGGGGACGCCTTGTTTCTCTTTCTGAGGTTACCTTATAATCAACAAAGATATCAAAACTACATTAATAAATCAGTTATATTAATGACACAGTGTTTTATTCTTCCAGCATAACTGAGATTACCTCTTAGATCTCTGATGCCTTTTCTGTAGGAAATCCTTCTGCATTTTTGATCAACAGCTTTGCAGGCAGAAAGCTCTAGTAGAAGGACAGGCCGAAGTTAACAGAGCTGTATTGTTGAGTTGAGCAGGGCCACAAATAAGTTTGGGTCTGTGCCATAAGTCTGAGCTCTCCACCTTCCAGACTTCCACACCAATTGCCTTCTAAAGATGTTTATTCAAGAATATAGCAGCAAGGCATGCCTGGTATTCTACAAACCCTGGAGTCTCTGTCCTGGAATATCTTCTTGACAGTCCTAGCATTGAATTTGAGAAAACAGCCTTATTTGAGGCTGGAGACCACACAGGTCTGCAGGTCTCTTTGCAGAAGCTTTGACTCCGAGATATTATGAACAGCTATGATCCTGCAATCTTGCACAGGTTTTTCCATCCAGGATAAACAGCCTTGCAATCCTAACCACAAGTTTGGTGAAAGTTATTGGAGTTTCTAGATCCTCACAGTGAATGTGTCCCATGGCCAAGAACTGTAAACATTGGAAACACCGAAACAACTGGCTTCAGAGCATTCTGCAAGGCAGGTGTGATCACAGTGACCTCTGGTAGTCTCTGTACACACTAGGGGTTCCCAGAAGCCTGGTTTTAGGAAGCATGTTTGAATCTAAGCCATTTCTAGAGAAATCTGTTTCGCTAAAAATTTCCAACTATTTCTATTCCTTACTTCTGCTTTTTCTCTGGGTAGAGACAAAATTCATACTTTTTCCCAGAATATTTCATACTGCTTCTTCCATGTCAAGCTTAAAAGCATGAGTAAATTTTAACATCCTACCTAGCTAGGTGAGATCTCTAAGCACTTACAACACTTTACATCCCACAAGCATATCACTGAGAAATCAGAAAATAGGAAATTTTGAGTTTGCTATTGTATTTGCACTGTAGTGACACTCATGGTGCCCAGAGATGACAACCACAGTGATGAATGACAGGACAGAACTGCCAGGCCAGGTCAAAATCACATAAAATTAGAGGTGCATTGCTTGTGTTCTGTGTTTGAAGGAGAACCAGCCCAAGTGTGAGAGATGCGACAGCTCATGCACTGAGTGCAAGGGTCCTGGTCCTCTCAACTGCACAGTCTGTCCAGCCAGCATGCAGCTCTTCCTGGAGGAAAGCCGCTGCCTGCCCTGCTGCAGCAACACTGACCCAGCAGAAACACCAGAGTGCTGTGACTGCAGTGAAACACAAGGTAGGAACATGCTGAAGAGCAGGAATAGTGCCAAGCGTTTTATGGTTGATGATGCTGACATTATGCTGCCTGAAAACTGGACTAGAGCGAAAATGTGCTATTGGTAAAGTGTGTGTTTCTACTGCTTCATCAAAAACAGGGAATGTTTTACTCAAATAACAACCATTACACCTGGTGCTGGAGACAGCTACTTCTTGCACTCACAACTAATATGTTAAATGGCCTGGCATTTCATAAACTGACTGGTTTATGAATTAGCTTACTTCAATGAACAGACATCTGAATCACTGCATTTGTGCACCTGCTAGCTTTTCTACTTCATTCTCATTATTTCAAATCAAATAATGGGAAATAGATATCCCAACAACCTTATTGACATAATTACTGCATAAGAACAACAAAAACACCTTTGTGGTACCAGAAAAGCTAGGTATTTTGTTGACTTGCTATTACTGCACTGTACTAGACATTTAAGACAGACACTCACAAATGTAAGCTCATTTCATCCTTTTTTTTGTTGTTTTGTTTTTAATTGCTGTTGTAGATGACTGTGTATTACAGAAAACTCTACCCCCTGGCGGAAAAAGCAAAACTACTTTCTTTGTTATCACTTGCATTTTGCTTCTGCTTGTCATCGGGGCGATTGTATTCATCTGGAGAAAGGCACGAACCAAAACCCAGCCTGTCAATAAAGGACGGTATGAGAAGCTGACAAATCACTCCAAAACCTTTCCTTCCTCTGTGAGCAACTACCACAAGAATCCCAGTTACCACGAGGATCAAGTGATTGAATACAGAGATAGAGATTATGAAGATGATGATGATGAAGATGACATTGTATACATGGGCAGGGATGGAACAATTTATCACAAATTTAAATATGGACTTTTGGAGGATGATGAGGAAGATGAGCTAGAATATGATGATGAAAGTTATTCATTTAGATAACATTTTAGTAATTCACTGGCAGTAAATTAGTCCTACTCTACTGTTTTTCCTATAAAATTATGGCTATTTAGTTAATACATTTAGTTACTTGATAGCATCCCGACCTCCAAATTTTTTGCTATTAGTTATTGCAAAAGAAGAATAATTCCTAGAAACTTTTTTCCTAAATAAATCTTTTCTAGTCTTTTAAGTAGCACTCCAGATATAATCTGGTTAAGAGACCAAGTTTCTATGCATTTGTGTGGAGAATAATCCTTTCCCAAAATGTATTTGTGTAACTAACACAAACTTTTCTTCAAACCTATTTGGAGAACCCTGCCAATCACTACTAGAAATGCGACAAGCAAGATGGGTGTATCTACTTGATGAATGACACTGGGAGAGGGTGCCAGTAGTTCACTAATTTGTGATTAGAGTTACCCAGCAATTCATAATAGAATAGGCAACTTGGAGGAATTTACTTAGATTTTCTTCATAATCACCTGGTGTTCCCAGAAGCAAACACGTTCCACTTCATAACCTTTGCAACGTACTTTTCTGTGAATTAGTGTATCTATGACATGACAATTTAAGAATTAGGATTGTGACTACTTCTCATAACTATATTTTATTCACAGTTTGTATGAAATAGAACAAAAATATTTTATATATCAGCCTCTGATTAATCTTTACTGCAGTGTTTTCTCAAAAAATCCTGCATTTTACAGACGAATTTCTCGGTTTACAATGGAGGGCAATATTGTCTACAAGCACGGCGCACACATACACCCATCCTGCACCATGAGCAGGTGGTGTTTATATTGTAAACAGCTCAGGATGCTCAGACAATGGCAAAGGGGATACATGCACTTTTCTGGTAATTTTTATTACTATTACAGAAATAAAAATTTATAATTCTTAAGAAAAGTATGGTTATTTGACGTGAAAAATAAATTCTTTAACCACCTTATACATCCTGTTATTCATTACGTTTCATTACATCTCAGAGTTTCTCTAGGTTTCCAGTAAGGATCTGCTCCAAATACAGTAACGTTATATATTTGGATTTAGCGTTTACAAGGAATTGTGTAGAAACACCAGCTTCTCCTGACTCAGTGCCTCAGTGGAATTTTCAGTATTACATATGCCTAAAGACCTCAGGATAGTTCCAGCTGTAAGATTAAAAATGTTTTATGGGGAGTTTTAGTGCTTCCAACTTTAATTTTAACCTTCTGTCATTGCACGTTCAGTAAGAGAGAGGAATTGAAGGTAATGTGACTTCACAAAAGCTGAAACAAGTACTTATGTTTATCAAAAGCTGTAAAGCAACATTTGACAACAAGGTGCTTCAGAAAGATACATGTTATCTTTCACTTTAAAATCTAAAAACACAGAAGAGGAAGAGTGAAAAAACAGTTTGAAAGATGATACTGCTATCCTGGTTTTCTGAACTTGTTTAAATTATAACAATATGCTTTATTTTTGTTGCTAATGGCTCATAATGCAACTGTGAGGATGTGCTTGGACACATTTCCTCACATTTCAAAGGCTCATTCCTAGCTATGCCTGGGCAATCTGAAACTAGGATGATAGCTGTAATAATGTGCAGTTTCTTTATAGGCTCACAGGTTGTGAAATTACATTATTATGAAATGGACAGATGAACCTGGCAGGGGCAACAAATGATTCAAACCATGGCGCCATAGTCAGGACTTTGGTTACACAGCCCTTTTGCCATGCCCTGGTTTCCTGGGGCCCATCTGACATAGCAGGGAAAAGGCTCTTAGGTCAGAGACTTGCCAGACTCCTGAGAGGGCTTTCAATCAGATTTGTTGGGGAAGGGTGCCTATCCATCCCAATCCACCCAGTCAAATATCTATACCTATAATGGATACCCAGAAGAACATCAAGATCTCCTGTAAAGGAAAATCACATTCAATATTTTTGAAAGTGTTAAGTTTGAAAATAGCACTCAAGGAGACACAAATTTAGGAGCCTGTATCCCTTTACAGTGTTTACACCTAGAAAACTCTGCTAAGAGTCTCCAAGGAGACCAATAAAATAAAAGCACAAGAAGTATTTCTAGTAATGCTTTCAAAGAAATTTCATGGAAAACTGGTAGAATAAAGGAAGGCAGAAAAAAAATTATAGAGAACAAAACAGCACACAAAGGAAATTCTGCTTTTCTGAATTATTTTATGCCTTCAAGTAATCTAAGTTCCTTACACTTTTTCCTGAAATAAAGGCATCCAATTATTTTTTTAATCTTTTCTAGTCTTGTTACCTATCATCACCATTTCCCAGCTCTGACTCCTATTGTGACAAACATTTATAAAGTTCTAGTCTCCAGGAAAACACAGATCTTTCTAATTATTCTTCAAGAGTAACAGATATTAAAATTTTTCTAAATACCACACTAGCAAGTGCAGCCCTTTGTTTTAATAATTTCTCTTTCATCTTTCTACTTTGTGTTTTTGGAGGGTACATATTCCATATTGCAATCAGACTGCAAGCTATATGACCCAGCAGAAGAATGTTCTTCTGTGGTCTCCTGAACAACAAGAAGCTCTGCTCTGTGAGCTGGCACATTCCTGGGGTTTCCTGAATTTTCAAGAAGCCTGTCCCCATGCACTGGGCTTCCCAGGACAGTCTGTGGCAGAAGATACGGTCACAAGGTTTTTCCCCCCCTATTTGTTCTTCCATTTCAGAGAGTATCACAAATGGCACTTTTTGTTAACCTAACATTAAGTGAGTCTTAAAAGCTCACCTCTTCAAAGAAAGCACTGTTCACAGATCTGACAAAATACAATTTCCCCTACATTTTAAACATTCAGTCATTGAAAAGCAGACACACAAAACACATCCAGTTCACCATAATTTTATTTTACTCCATTTTGGACAATGTACTGCATTCTGTCCAGACCTCTGGAAAGTGAAGAAATTTCTTTATTCTTTTTTCTCTTGAACAAACTTTCACATGGATATATATACTTCATCTAATTATGCAGTCCATTTATCTTGTTTAAGTAATTTCAACCATACCTAAATTCATTCAAATAAGAATTATAATGGCATGTGCTACAGGGTTTCAAGACTTTTTAGCTCTGTGTGGTAAGTTGCTTATGAAATGAGTGTGTAGCCATCAGAAAATGTGTCTCATTTCTATATTTATTTTTACTGGCTTACTGCTACTACTGAGCATTCAATAACAGATTCCAGAAAACATTTTATGTATGAAGTATAGTGTCATTCTGAACTGGTATTATAGCAGCAATGATGGTGAGAATTAGCAAACCTAAGCGCTGCTGTGATTACATATTCCCTGAAGTGGAAGAATTGTTACCTAAATCTTACCTTCTTATAAAACTACTCTTTTTTGTCAGGTCACTGGAAAAATGAGAAAGAGTATTTTTCTGTTAACTCTCCCTGCAAACTTCAATTGTGTCTCCTTTGTGTACATTTCAGGTTTCAGTTCTCCACTCACTGGTGCACATTAAAGAATTTACTCGCAGAATCTAACTGCATTCAAGCAGTTTTTATTTTATGTTATTCAAATCACACTATCATTTTTCAGAGAACTGTTCTACATAGGTTTGGCAAGAGGATTTTTGGTTTTTTGTTGTTGTTTTTTTTAAGTTTATGATGATGACCAGAGATCAGCTACTTCTTCACTTGTACATATGTTCAATTAGGAGCCTAATTTTAGACAGTGGGGTAATTTTAGTAAGTACCAGATCCAGAAGCAAGAGATTAACAGGTAGACCTTGAAACTAAGGGGAGATAATCACATGTAACACAGGAATGCTGATATAGTTAAGTACTTGCA
Organism: Alaudala cheleensis; assembly: GCA_013398995.1. NCBI lineage: Eukaryota > Metazoa > Chordata > Aves > Passeriformes > Alaudidae > Alaudala > Alaudala cheleensis. Next base: position 128,315 of record VWYE01017231.1, read on the forward strand.
TAAACCAATTCTATATTCAGACCTGTACTGGTTACCAACTTTTTGATTATACTTTAACTGCTATAGATCCTCTAAAGTGGATGAATGTGTATTCAATCTAGACTTAAAATACATAGCAAATTTCACTGTAACTGGTACTTTACTAAATGTTATAATGCTTGCTTTTCCTTATAAATGGAAGTTCCTGTTGAGTTCAAATGCTTAATACTCTGTACTTTTGCAATAAGATAAATATTCCATACACACAAGTAGTATTTGCACACTACTCTTTCTGTATACACTTACAGAACAATAACATCTAAAACTCTAGTTTTGTTGTGCTGCCTAGTTATATAAAATGCTTTTGGCTTTCTGACACAAAACAGTGATAGTTCAGGAATCTTTACTTTCAATAGGTTTTATAAGAAAATAATTCTAACATTTGAAATATAGCATAGTATTACAAATGCGTAATATTTTTATATCCTCATTTATATGAAATCCAGGTTGTCTATATCTACTTACCAAGCCACTCATCAATTGCATTCTCATACTTTTCTGGGTCCTCTAACCAGTCTTGATGCCATCTAAGGTTTGCAATAACACTTGAGTAATTGTGACCCAAACTTTGTTTCCAGCTGATAAACTGTTGTTTGTTATACTCCTGAACAGAAGCAGAAACCTTTGGATAGTTTACTACAGAGCGAAGTATTTTGTCCAAGGAATGTACAGTTACTGGGAACTTTATGGCAACATTTGTAAGCTCATCTGGATCAGCAGTAAGGTCTGTAACAAACAAGAAGTCAGTTAAGATTCAACTTGCAATAAAGTAAATTAATGAGTCAGTCAAGACATGAAAGTGGCATACCAAAGAGCTGGGGCAGCACTGAAGAGCCATCCGAGTACGTGATGTATTTCCACTTGCCAGTTCTCAGCATGTACACAGAGGCATTCACGTTGCACCCGTGGAATTCACTCAGCACCCACGAGGGCCGAGGTCCTCTGGGTGATGCTCCACTCTCAGCCTCTTCCTGCAGCAGCGGTATAAGAGAATATCCACTGAGGTTCTGTGGGACAGGAATTCTTGCTATATCTAAGGAAAGATACACAAAACCAAAATGCTACTGAAGTTTTCATTATTAAAAAAGCATAACACAATGCTACCAGTGTCGAAATGTTGCTAATAAAATGTGTTCTCATTAAAAATACCTTAAGAAACTCCCCAAGGCAAGCTGCCCACCATCTTGATCAAATGCATCACCTGTGTGTAACTCAACTTTTAACAGAAGTTTGTGGAAAGGGATGACAATAGTCTCCTTTGATGGATGGTGCTGTTTTATTCCTTAATCATGGTTGCAAACATTTCTCTTTTGCTCTGACTACATCAGGCAGGAGAAAAAGAATAACACAGCATGAAAGGACCCTAAAAGCTCCACATCCAACACGTTGTAACCATCTATTTCTTGAACAATAATGGTGCTAAGCTCACCTGAAGCATTCTTGATTAGTGAATAATGAAATACTTTATAAAAGGTAGTCATTGTTATCACCTATAACTTGAGGAGTAGTGCCACTTGCTTCTCTGGCAGGACTGGAGATGAAGATGATTTTTGAGGCGGTATCAACATAGTGCATGTAGGGAAAACACTGGATGATTCCATAGCCTTACCAGACAGCTACTAGAAGATGCTGTAATATCCACAAGCTCCTCAGCATCAACTTATACCACAAGTTTCTCTAGCTACCAAAATCCAAGTTAAAATGCTGCAAAAGTTTTCAGAAAACACTCTGAAAAATGTAGCTAAGAATCCCAAGAGTGTCCTAAAAACCATGTATGACAGCACTGCTATTTTTAATCACCCTACTGAACACTGTCTATAGTAATTCAAAATTCAAAACATTCCATTTCACAGAGCACCATGGTAATATTCAATCTGTTCTGTGTTGAGTGGTGATATCTGATACTCTGTGCATATATACTGCTCACAGGTGACTCTTTCCTTCATCACTGCACATCCCCCTCTTCATCCTCTGTCCAGCCAGCATCTGACTAAGTACTAAGAAGACCCATAATGTGTAAAACCAGCAAGTGGCTCCTGGGTGTGCACAGGCAAAAGAATTTGAACAAATACATAATACATTCCAACAAATGAAAAAGGGACATGGGCTCTTCTCTCATCCTAAACCAGTAACACTATTACTTGCAGTAACTGGATTCTCTATGTGCAAAGAACGCTACAGCCCCTTTCAGTAGCACCTGCTTTTCCAATAGAGAGCCAAAGGTACTTCCAATACAGACCAACAAAGCTATTGCTGCCTGGAGATTATGCTACATCCTGTTACAAAACGCAAGAGCTGTTGCATTCTGGCTGTACATTCGTATCACACAGATTCTGCTGGAATCAAAACATTTGCACTTATTCTCAAAGCCAGTGCAGGAGGCAGTCTTGAGCAAAGCATTTGGATGGCATCTGAAGAGAGATTATTTCCCTGAGACAACACAAAGCAAAGCAATTAAATTTGTCACAAAAATAGACTTGAAATCTGTCTCTTCACTAGTCAGCAGCAGTATGCAGACTGAGAACATAACACATGATAGAGATGGCTCTTCAAGTTTTCATTTTCATCATACATGACTCTTTGACATTCAGAATACAGACAAGGGGAACTGCTAGAACAGAAGGAATGGATTATGCACACAAAGTTTTGGGGGAAAAAAACCCCAAATGAAAAACCCCCCAGAAGGATGTTAAACCATCAATTATGTTACTTGGGGAAAAGGGACGAAGAAATAAAAGATTTTTATCTCTTTACATAGGCTACCAAAACTTGTATAAGATCCACATCTAGTATAAATATATATGGATAACAATTCAATGTCAAAATGTGAAGAGAAAGCCACTCATATTTTATATTCTATTTTTAACTGGGTAACTGGTTCAAAAGTTTTGAGAAAGACACAAACAGATAAGTAACTTCTGTTTAGTTTTTAGAAAATCAACTTAAAACAATGTAGAAGTGGATTTTTCACTGACGTTTACTGCTAGAAGTACAGTTTTATTCACTCATGTTCTCCGGGCAATTGCAGCATACATGTGACACCTCTTGGAGAGCAAGCCTTCCAGACTAGTTTGAAAATAATATTTTTTCTGATTGGAAGCCTAAAAGATCACAGATAAAGCCTCAAAAGATAACTTTAATTCCAATTCCAAAAAAGATGTTTAATTCCAATCAGAATTGTCTCTTGCATGATTTATCACAGCTAACTATTTAAAAATTCCCTCTTAAAAGTGATTTCCATCTAAGTAATTTAAGTTTAGACCTTTTTATTTGATTCTCTGTCCAATACTGAATATTTTCGTATCTCATAAGGTAAAAATGGATATCCATTATCACATCTCTTTATGCTTGCCCAGATAATTTGTACATTTCCTATACAAAGCTTTCATCACACCTCTTTCACATGGCTCTTCATAAAAGATATTCCTTTGCTAAGTTAACAAACCTGTCTTCCTTCTAGGTTTAATCTCATCTCTGGATGCACTTACACTGTAATTTCTATAGTAAACTGTTGGGTATAAAGGCTAGCAAGGATTATTCATATCTAAAATGGGGTTTATTCCCTTTTTTAGTAACAACTAATCCTATATATAATCAGTCAGTGTAATTATGTGGATGGTAATAACAGCAATAAGGAAGATCATCAGTTTCTAATTTTATTTTTTCATCCATTTTTTACTTTTTCTATGAAGTCCACGTATATGATCCTCAGATAAATTATCTCCTGTTGTGTTACTATATTGCCTCAAAGTGGAGACACCATTCTGACTACGATACGAATGCAGAATAGCAATGGTAACTGGGAAAAAAGTTGTCACCTGAAAATTACTTAACTCACCAAGCATAGTAGGATATATATCCACAAGAGATACTACATTTGGTATTTGCTGCTGTTCTCTTACACCTGGCCCCATAAATATAAGAGGAACATGGGAACTTCCCTCATACATGCTCATTTTATAGAACTGACGGTGTTCCATAGCAAGCTCTCCATGATCTGCGGTGAATATAACGATTGTTTTTCCAAGAAGCCCAGTATCCCGCAGAGCTGAAATAATCTCACCTGTAACAACAGAAAGATACTGAAAAGGATACATTCAAAATACTTCTTCCAAGGTCTGTACCTGCAAAGCAGCATACAAATTTTCCTAGTCAGTGGAGGAAACTCCTCTCTTGTTGCACATACATTTGTGCAATGAAGACACAACATGTACTCCTCTCTTTTTGTATGTACATTTGTGCAACAAAGCCAGGGCCAAGATCAATAAAGTTGGTAGTTAAGTAAAGCACTTAGGTATCTTAAATATTAAAATTTTGCAATGATTCATCCCTAAACCTACTAGTTAAAAGATGTTATAGAATTACAACTGCAGTGCAGTTACTTTGTGATCCCTTCATTTCCTAAAGCTGTAAGTCTTCCATTGATCTCTTTTCATTCATAAAATGAGGAAGAGCAATTCTGTGTCTTTTAATTCACTTTACCAATCTAATATGCTGCCCTGGTTTAGGACATATGCCTAAAAGATCAGCTTCTTTGATCATGAATTTCATATTAGTATGCAAAATAATTCATGTTCATTCATGGTCACTTTTCAAACCAAAAGACAAAATGCAGGAAATTAAGAACAACTTGCATTGTAAATTTTCTATCTGTAGACCTTCCTGCAAACTAAAGAATTCTGAATGTACAATCAATTATTTCATCATAACTTTCAATAATATGCTTCTAAGGGACACTCCAAATGTAACCTTATTATTCAGTTGATGTGTAACGGTTGTTATCCAGTCTACACATTTGAAATCAACCTCTAAGGAAAACTACTTATGTCCTAAGATTTATCTTCCAGCTTGCTTTTACAGTCTGTCCCCTTCACAAAAATGTTTCTATTATTTCAGTTAGCATTTAATCAGAGAGATTTAGTTTCTCTTGTACATGGGGTGTCCTGGATACAGAGGAAAAGAGGGTGGAGTTCCCAGCACTGTTTAATAACATACCAACTATGTCATGGAGGGGGCACAGTTTTCAGCAGGAAACACCAAGGTGTGTTGAAGTTACTTCAGTCTTACCTCAGTGGTAGAAAGGTGTGAACTGTTCCCCTAACTGTTGCTGAAGACATGGGAGGCTGCAACTGTTTCTGAAACCCTGACAAGCTGTAACTACTGTTGGAGCAGCGGGAAGATGAGACAAGCTGCTGCCACCACCTCTGCTGCTACTGCTTCTGCCACTGCTGCCACTGTCAGGGTCAGCACTTTCACCAGCAGGACCCTTTATTTGGATTAATTAGCTCTCCAGGCTTTGTTTTGTCCCTGTTTTACATTATTTCCAGGCTGGAGGAAGGATAATAAACTGCAGAAAGTTTTATGCCTCATTGCTTGTTTTCCCCAGCCACATGGTACAGTGTGGAGGGGATGGAGATAACAGGTGCCATCTTGGCTTTATCTTGGAAAACCACACTGGGCACTCTCTTAGGGAAGTATTTTTGCTTTTTTATTGGTGAAAACCCTTCTTTTGGGTAGAGCACTCCCCCTTTGTGTCCTCTTTTATCAATATTGTTGCATTTATTGTGAGTTTTTCAGTAAAATTGTTGTTCCCACTTGTGGTCTCTCCTAGTGCTGTGAAAAGGGGATGGAGTATGAGGGACAGCTTTTGGGAGGTAATTTTGCTATTGGGTTTTAAACCAGTGCAATGGGTCACGCAGTATTTTGCTGCAGTCACTGGTTTTCTACAGAGCTTCTGACTGCTGGCTGCAATTATTTTTCAGAGTGCTTTCAATTCACCTAAAAGGCTATCCTATAATTTAGCATATAGACTGAATAACTTATTCCGAGATGTGAATTGTGGTGTTTTATTTTCTGTCTTTTCCCCTGAAAGATCAGTCCTATCAGCATTTTCTTAAAAAAAAATCAGAACTAGAAAACCCACTGTGTAATAAGACATGACCTACCCAGCATTGCATCTGTCTCTGCACACATAGCATAATAAAATGCTCTAATATTTCTCACTTCTTCCTTTGTAAACTCTCCTGTACAATTCTTGGTGTATGATGAGTAATAGTCTACTGGATGCATCTCTGAAAGAGAGGACCACTTGGGTATTTTAATAGCTTCATAATTTACCTAAAAAATAAGAGGAAATTAACATTACTTTAGCAACTGGATTAAAAAAGTTTTAAAATACAGATTTATTTTTAAAAATATAGCATAAATTCACAAAAACTTTCTTGTGCTTGAAAACCTACAGTAGCACAAAAAAAGTTAATAGAAAAGGAAGACTTGTGCTGTGTCTTATGTTGTTTCAAGTTCTAGGTTCATACTGCAGAAAAAGTCAATCTTTCACTGTAAATCTCAGACAAAATCATTACATATAGCATAATTTCTAACAAGCAAGATACAGAATGTTCATAATAATGAACTTCAGACCATGACCAAAATTAATTTACAGCTAAGAAGAGCAACAAGTTCATTTTTCTTAATGTGTTTCTAGCCACTGAACTCCATACTTACTTATTGATTCAGTGACTATTGCTAACAAACCTTTTCCCACAACAGACAATTTGTCACTTCTATTTGCTTAGCCTTTAATCAGAAATCTAACATCTCATTCAAGTACTTTCTTACTGTGTAGTGAAATAGCCAAATGGGGTCCATCTTGAAATATCAGGAATAAAGCACTGCTTGTAGTAAGTAAGTTATTAATAAATTTAAATTTTATATTCACATACTTTTTCAAGCCAATAGGGAGATGTTAAAAATGTAGAGGATCCAAAATTTTCTCCTGCATAGGGTGATGGATATGGGTGTGGTAAATTTAGTCCCAAGTAAAGAATAAATGGTTGAGTAAAGTTAACAGCTTCTTCCTTTATCCAATTTACTGCTTTATCAGTATTCCGCCAATCTTTTTCCATCACTCTAAACTGCTTCCTATGGCCTGTAAGTTTCGCCATGGGTCTTCCTTCTTGTCGGAGTAGGAAGTTAACATCCCTAGTCCAAGCTTCCACACGGTTACTGAAAATATACACACAAGTCACATACTCAGCAGAAAATGTTTTCTTGACTTTTCCTTCAAGCAGAAAGCACTATGAATTCTTGAAGAACTTCCCCTATACTTTCAGCTGCAATTTATTTCCAATTCCTATATAAAGGAGAACTGTTATTCAATTGAACAATGATTGTGCATCCATTTTATACTCAGACCTTCAGGCTTTTTATGTCTGCATCTCAATCTTATTTGTTATCCATTTATGTGAGAATGGCTCTTCTCACAGAAGCCATTCTTCTCTTATCTACAAAACAATACCTAGAAATAGCACTCCATCTTGTCCATATTTTGGCAGAGATTCACACACTATTTGTAAACTGGGCCTGAGATTTTTATTTGAAAGAGTCTTCTGTATTACCTTTCATCTAGAGGAAAAAGCCAAAGTACAGCTGCATGGGATTTGCTTGCTTCTCCATAAAGTTGCAGGACCAATCTCTGCTAGGTACCTAACCCAATTTCTTTCAAATTACAGCTACTATCATTTCAACTGGAAACCACGAGACAGATCACTACATTATTCGTTCACTGCTGCCCATTTCATAACAGCAGAATTTACCTGATTACCTTACTGAATGATGCCCAGAAGTAAAGTCCAATTTCCCAAACTTCTGTGCACGGTACCCATGCTTCTCCATGAGATCCATCCATGTTACATAATCTGGATCTAGACCTTTGAAGTTATTCCAAGATTCTGTTAAATGAGTGAAACGACCACTCCACATAGCTGGGGAAAAAAAAAAAAAGATGAGTGATTAGTACCCCCCACCTATGTGGTTGACAAGGGATTAATCTTCTCATTATTACAGATATTAGAAGTCCAAACTTGATACAATAGAACAAGGAATACAAAGTATTACTCTTCCAAATCTTATTTAATAATCAATACAAGTAACAACATTTACTCAAATGATCCCCAGAATTGCAGAAAAAGGTCCTATCTTTTCAGATGCTATGCAACCATTAAATCAAATTTTAAGTAGATCAGAAAATATTTTTCTTGATTTCCAAAAGAAAATGGCATGGTAGTACAGATTCTGATGAAACAATCCTGTACTTACCCGTGTTTCAGAGTATTAGTTCTCCTTACTGCAGTTAAACTTAACATGAGTTTAGTGCATTTGTGGACAGAATTACAATATAGCATTTTCATGAATACAATATGCCCTCAGTTTTATTATTTTTAGGAAATCTACTTCACAACCAGTTGCAGAAACAAAGTCAGAATATTAAAGAAGATACCAAGAAGAAAGGAAACTGAGACAAGGTTACAAAGAACTGTAAGGGAAGATTTTTTTAGTGAATTCCTATTTCTTTTCAGCTTATCAAGAATCATTCACTCTTTCCAATGCAAATTTAGAATCAAAGGTACTCCCAAAACAAAACTAAGTCATTCCACAAGCAACAGAAATATCCTGTAAGCAAAGTGCATCAACCCCACATGGCAATACTCATCCTTTCCCCACTCCAAAGCCCTCTTTCCCACCATCTTTTCTCATATAATCCCTGACACCTCCACAACAGATGCACCCTCAGTTCCTTGCAGGTATCCAGGCTCCTGGCTAAGCAACAGATGTCCTGCTGGTTCAGAGCCCCACATATGAGCTCAGTGGTCCCAGCTGCCTGTAATGCTACACATAACTGATGAATCATTTAATTCATTATGCAGTTTCTTTCTCACAGGAGTACTACCCTGTCATTTTCACAAACTTCTTAAAATTAAATAACTGAATATAAAGTCATTGTTCTTAGCAATAAAAATTGGCCAAAAGACTCAAGCATCAAGAAATATAAAAAAAGGCTGATTGCTTGTTCATGTAAAGTCACCCACTTAACATGTGACCATGAGAAAAAGAAATGGGGACAACGTAATCAATAAAGGGAATATTTTAAATGTAACACCATATTTGATTTGACCACCTTTGCCTGCTGCTTCCTTCAGTGTATGCTTTGAGAGGAAGGGGGATTTCTTTTATAGCTACAGATTAAGGAGGGTCTTTGCAACAACTGAAAAAGGTTGTTTAAAGATGTTCTAAGATGTAACCTTTGATTGAGGAATACAGTTTCTTACTATCTTCCTAGCAAATTCTGGAAGTGCGAAAATGAACACAGAACAACAATTGCATTAAGTAAAAGAAAAACATGGAAGTATTCAATCAAAGCTACTAAATGATGCATCATGTATCTAGAAGACAGTGGGAACAGCTACCACTTTATTCAGCAGTTATTATTTATTAATCTTTGCTGAATACAGGAAGAATATTTATTAACTTTGTGTTGGGAAGAGAGATCAGTTCTGAGTGTAGTGTCAGCACTGCAGCAGAACAAATCAGTGATTTCTCCATAAATTCTGAAGATTTGTTTAAAATCTGAAGCTTCAGTGGAGTTTGTAAAAAGATTTAGAAGCTTACATTTAACTGAGAAAAGGAGAACAAAAAAAGTAAAAGAGGAAACGTAAGAAACAGATGAGATAAACAGGGAAGAGAATGATGAACAGAGGAGATGAAAGAGAAGAATACCATGAGAATTCAAACACAAACTAAAAAAAAAAAATTCTTATTAAAAAACAAAACAAATCCCTCCCCACTAAATAATTTCAAATTTCCCACCATTACCACATATTTAAATTGACATGTACAAGCATTTATCTGATGTTTTGCTTGGTTCTACCTGCGCGGGAAGGACAGCAAATTGGAGAATTGGTGTAGGCATTGAGAAAGACAGTGCCAAGTCTTTTCATAAAATTTATGGAAGGCAAATCCACAGTCTGATTTCCTGGAAAAAAGGTCAAGCGTCCATCCTGAAATCAGAAAAAAGCAACACATAAACAGCATTACTGCAACTATTGGTGGTATTAATTAATGTATTTGTTACCTTGGACTTGTGTTTCTCAAATGCTGACAGTTCTACACAGGTACAGAAAACAGTGTTAAGAAGCTCTAAGCAGATCAAAATAAAATGGATCACTTTTGAAAAAGTGCAATGGAAAAGAATAGGTAATTTTACAGTAAAAGATTATCATCACATGAAACCAGGTTTCATGCAGAGTGCCATGTTTCATGTCATTGTGTTTTAGCTGTCACTTTTATTCCTTTCCTCAGCTGAATGAGACGCACCAACGAGCCCCACCGTGACTGGCTCTTCAGTGAACAGACAGGCAACAGTGCATCTGCAGTTTTAACTGCAGAAAAAAGTCATTCCTGCCACTTGGTTTCTGGCAGAAATACTCCTGGATAACCCAGCATTGTAGAGAGTCATTTCATTTGGCAGCAGTGGAGCTAACTGTGGCACCCCAGTCCCTGAAACAAGCTCTTATCAGAACATGCTAAATGAGCAATCACCTAATTTTGTATACTACTATGACAAATGGCATATTTATCAAGTGCTCAGTAGGACCAACTGGAAATAAAGCTGTCATATGCAATAGGCTCTTGAACAAAACTTGGGGCTGAACGTGTTCTTTAGAAAGTTGTCCTGGTTCCAGCCAGGATAGGGTTCATTTTTGAAGTAGCCAGGAGGGGACAAGGCTAAGACATGGAGGTTATTTTGTACCACCTCATGTCATTTTTGTACTACCGGGGAAGGGGTCCTTTCCAGGTCAGGGTAGTGTGGCAGTGGTCTGCATAGTATAGTGGTGAGCCTTCAAATGTGAATTGCTCACCACTCTTACACATTTCTATTATTAATGTTGTTGCTATTACTGTTCTAGTTCTGCTGTTTCTAGTAAATTGTTCTTACCCCAACCCATTACCTTTATCTTTTGTGTCTCTGCTCCAGCCTGCCGTAGAGGAATGGGAAGGGGGACAGAGGAGTGAGCAAATGACACATGATTTGGAGTGATTTCAGTGGGAACATTATTGGAGAATACCATTCCCATGACAAAAGTACACAACTGCTGTGCAGTCCTGTCAACAACACATTCTTAAGTTTCTCCAACAAAGCCTTGGAGACTGTTCAAAGCTGTTTGAACAGCTGGAGACAAGAGATCCTTGTACTGATACTGTGATACCATATTCAATGACACAGCAACAAAAGAACACCATATACTTTGTGTCACACTACGCTTGGTGTACTGTGACATGATTATTGTTTCTGTAGATGACAGGGTTTTCAGTGAAAGCAGTAAGCATCCTGAATTGGCTGAGAAGCTCAACAGCTATTTCTGGAAATCCATCCTCTAAGAATTGTGTAGGATTTCTAGGTTTTGAAATACCTAAGGAATAAAATTGCTTTAACACAAACAAGCACCTTTCATCGAGGAACTCAAGCTGCATTGTAAGCAAAGCCTGTCATCCATCACGCAGTTTATTTCAAGTAGCAATTCAGGAGCTGAATTGCCCACTTGCACATTTCAACAGGAAACCCTTGGAATAGCACAATGCCTGATGTTACATAGTAGCAGAATGCTAGCTGTTCAGGCAAGAGGTCACTGTTCTGCAGACCAAACACAATCCATATCACTGAGAAGAAAATTTTTGTCCCATTTGGCACAGCCAAACATAGGCGGTGTGACCCACAACAAAGGCAGGAACACTTTCTAATAAAAGTCCAGATCTTTTAACAGCCTGCAGAACTTAAGCTTTTTTTCCAGAAAAACTGTTAGTTTCAACAGTACTACTCTCTACTAGCAAAGTAATCAAAATGGTTCATCTATTTCTACCTTCAAATCCATCTCAGGAAAAAAGCTTTCATGACACATTTCTTTTACTATATTCTTCTTTGTATGCACTATGCAAATATGACACTTTTCAAAAACAGCACCCTGTTCTTAATAGTTTACATAAGAATTCCACAAACATTGTGGGTTTTACCTTTCTTTTTTTTAAGGGTTACTTCATTAATCCCTGTAATATAGTTTATGAGAATCTTCCCACTGAAAGGGGACATAAAAACATTCACCTAAGGTTTGTCTGCAGCCTCCGCTAGCATCTGGATATAAAATGGATCCTCGAGACCTTAAATACTTAATAATTTTAACTATTGGTAAATAGACTTTTAGTAAAAGCTGAAAATTTGAAAAAAAACCCCACATGCATTATTTTGGAATATTAAGAGAGATGATTTACTGAAAATAAAATTAACAGGGAATAGAGTCAAAGGAAGGAAAGTCAATAAGGAGATATTGTATCAATAAAGAAGGAGCTTTATTTATTTATCTTTGAAATCACAGCAAATGAGTTTAAAGATAGGATTTGAAAAAAGATAATACATGTTTACCAAATATTAAGGAAAAATTTATCCCAAGAAAAACAGGCAGCAGGCAAGAAGCCAAGTGATTTTACCTGTACAGTCAAGAATGGAAGCCCAAGAAGGCTAGGAATCAAACATCCTCAATAGTGAAAGAGAAGTGATGAAATTTGAAAGCACCTGGAGCTTAACACCATGGAGCTTATGTTTGATTCCACAACAAGGAGCGTTCAGATGAGTTAGAGAAACCAAGGCTCTTCAGAGTAAAATTTACATCAAAGCATTTCCAGCGTGCTGGGTGTACACAGTGAGAAAACTGTGAAGATATGTGCAAGGATTAGTATTTGTGAGCGGAAAAATTTCTATGGGTCTGAGGGTTAAACCAAATATATTAATAGATTACTGTAATGAAGCCGCTAGATGCCTACTGGTATAGATACACGTCTGACAAGTTTCTTGTGTTGTTCTACCTTATAAGAGCCTCAGTAAACCAGTATTTGATGCCCAATATGTGAGTAATTTCATCTGTGATTACAGCAATTCTTTATCCCATTTGTTGTGGAGACTTAACACTGTTAGGATTTACAGTGGGAAGGATAACAGAGTCTAGTGACCGTGCTTGCCATTAGGCTCTTCAAGCCAACACAAGAGCATTCACTTTACACGCCAGCCCTGTTCCAGTGGCGGCTGCTGGGCAGGCACCCCTCTCGGGTGACAAGCTGCATCACACCAGACCGTGGGAGCCAGCAGCGCAGAGATTTTCCGCTGCTGTAATTCCTCTGACGGGAGCACGGCGCACCCTCCTGGGAAGCGGGCCACGTTTGGTTTGGAACCGGGGGGTGAACCCCGGGGTCCCTCTCCTGCGGCAGCGCCGCGGGCGTCCTGCTCATTGAGCTCCCGTTTGCGCATGCCCGCGCCTCTGGCCTGCGTCACGCACCCATACGGCCGCGGTGCCTCATCCTCGGTGGTTCCGTCCAGGCCGCCGCCGAGAATTTTCCTACCCTCCCTTACCTGTCAGAGTGCCCTTCCGCGCCCCGGTCACTCACCAAGGAATCGCAGGCCACTAGCACCACGTTCCATCGGGTCTGGTCCCCGGGAGCGGCGGGCCGCGGCCTCGCTCCCGCCCCGGCGGCCATGACGAGCAGCG
>VWYE01017231.1:141760-226825 GCA_013398995.1 Alaudala cheleensis
GCGTTCGCGCATCGTCCCGCCGCCGTGGTCCTTAGCTGCCGAATCGAGAGGAGCAGCAGCTCCGAAAGCAGATTCCGGGGCTCTGGCCACAGGGTAAGAGTCGACCCCACCACACGTCACCCGCTCACTGCGGCCTACAACTCCCAGGGTGCCCCGGGCGGCGGCCTGCAGTTCCCAGCATGCCCCGGGGGATGGGAACTACATGTCCCACAGTGCCCCACGAGAAAATGGTGGCTGGCCTGCCGCGTCACTGCCCCGCGGTCGGAGTGCGCGTGTGGCCGGGCGGCAGCTGAGGTGGCGGCGGCGGCTGAAGGTGAGGCAGGAGCGGGGGGCGACGCGCCGGGGTGGCCTGGCTCGGTCTGCCGCGGCTTTCCCGGGGGGGGCTGCGGGTGTGGATTGCCTCCCCTGGCTCGGGCCCCATCCGCGGACCCCGGACCCCACCCGCCGGCCGGGCTGGATGGCCTCGCTCGGGGGGCCGGGCGCCTCCCTGGTGCCCTGGTTTGCGCCGTAGTGGTATTTTGTGTGCAGCTCACGCTGGANTTTTTTTTTTTTGGTCTTCAGCTGGTTTCATCTTTTTGGGTGCTGGCACTAGCGCTGTTGTTTCTCAGTGTCATCCTATCTCGGCATCTTTCACAGTGGTTTTTCTAAAGTTCATTTTGATGTACAACAGACACCAAAACAGTGCATGATTATGTTTTAAAGTGTGAATGCCTCTTTGCAGTGTCTTTAAATGCTTTTTCTTTTTTGATTCATGGCTGTAGTCAGAAGCAGGGTCTGCCGTAAGTGTGTGTGAAGGGAGTGGAGCAGGGTGGGCCAGACCGGAGGGTGGCAGATGGCCATGGTGCTGCTGTAGAAAGCACACAAGAAAAACCCTGATTCTCAGCAGCCGCTGGAACACATTTCTCAGGCGATAGGGGTCTTAAGCATGGTTCACTGCTTAGTTTCTTTTTAAAGAGGAGCTACTTGGGTGTTTTCTCCTAAGTCTCACTACAGGTTCCTAAAGCTCTCCTCTTCCTTAAATTTCTGTTAACCTGTAAAAAAAGTTTTATACTTGGATAGCTAGTTTTTGTCATTTAACTGCTTGGAATAATAGCTGAATCCTGCATTGGAGCTAAATGTGAGTAGTTTTGACCATGTCATTTTTTTTCCATCAGTTTCTAGTGCTGAATGCATTTTTGCATTCTGCACTATATTTGTCGGTTAAAAATAACCTCTGTGCAATGAAGGTGTAAACATTTTATATGTTTCAGAATGCCTTTTTTTACAAGAACTGATGATCTGTACTTTGTGTTTAGCAGCCACAATGTCAAGTAAGGAGGTGAAGGCAGCATTAAAGAGTGCTAGAGACGCAATAAGAAATAAAGAGTATAAGGAAGCCTTAAAACATTGCAAGGTAATTCATTTTATACTTGGAAGGTAAGTTTGGGGCTTTTTGCACGTTTGGGTTTTTTTTCCCATACTGCTACAGCTGTATAATAGTGCAGAATGTAGAATACCTTCTTGATGTGGTAGTTGAAGTGGATTTTCAGATTTAACTTAATTGATTATTTGTATTAGTTTCCCACATGTAAGCTTTCATTCCCTTTCCTTTTGGATTTGCTTACATGTGGCAATAAGAGTATTAAGTCTAGAATTATGGAGATGAAAATCCATTTCTTATCCAGACCTCATAGGAGTGCTTTAATTGCTGAGCTGCAGATGCAGGTTACTAGCTCAACAATTTGGGTATGAAGCATCCTCTGCATAAGAAACTGAATTTACTTATCTCAGCATCTTCCTTAAAATTACTTAACTTCTAATATTGCCATAAATAATCCACCAAACTGTAGTGATAAAACTCAATACATGGGTCTGTAAGTTACATTTCTTTCATAAGATTTACTTAAAATTTTGTATTTTTAGGCAGTCTTGAAGCAAGAAAAAAATAACTACAATGCTTGGGTATTCATTGGCCTTGCAGCTGCTGAGTTAGAGCAGCCTGATCAGGCCAGAGGAGCATACAAGAAGGCTATTGAACTTGAACCAAACCAGTTACTGGCATGGCAGGTATGTCAATGTCCACTTTTTGTTTTGCTCAAAAGTATCACTATGGAGTTAAATACAGGAATAAAGCAGAGTTAAGACTTGTTTTCTTGGGGCTGTTGAGTTCCACAGGAGCTTTGGAGTAGATGAGGTTCCTATTAGTAGTATGTCCAAGGTCAAAACCATGGTGAACTCTATTTTTAGTATATTTGAGTTTGTATTTCTTGTGAAGACTACACAGCTGTGAGACAAACAAGGGAGAACGCGAATTGAAACAAATACAGTAAATTTGTCCATGTAAAAATTTCTGTGCATGTAGCTCAAGAAACACTTGACAGTTCTTCTCTTGCAGAGAGAAGATCTGTCATCTAGTAATGTACTTTCCCAGCTTTCAATATCAAGGGGATTGTTAATGAATGTTATTGTTACTTGAAACCAAAAGTGTACATTTAAAATAGCTGTGTGCATTACAACCTATTGTAATATAGATTTACAATCTACAGTTTTTTTATTTATTGATTCATGAAACATAAGGTTTCCTATTAAGTCTGTTGCTGATATCAACAATCAGTGTTTTTCTAAGATAATACAGTACGTAGTATTTTCAGGATAAATGCTATTTTAAAATATAAATGTTGGGGCCTGAATTCAGAGTATGTTGAAATTTCCTCACTTTTGTAATCAGAGTCAGGCTTTCTTGATACAATACTTGGGTACAGATGTATTGTTATATATTTTGCATATTGTATATGTATATATTATCGTATGGCCTACTGAACTTTTATATTGTCTTTTATGCATACAAGTCCATGTAATATAGACAAGTTTCAAAGAATTGTTGGTATTAGTTAAGAAAGTGAAGAAAGCTTTTCTCTTAATATAAGTAGATTGGGCGGGCTGCGCAGAATTCTGCACAGTGATTACTGCCTAAACACTTGACCCCACTGAAGGCAGTGGAATTTTTTTTATATGCTGAACAGGTGGCATTCTCATAAAACATAAAGATTGTCATGAAATCTTACTTCCTTTTTTTGTTTTTTTTTTTTCCTTAAGGGATTAGCAAATTTGTATGAGAAACCCAACCAAACAGATGTCAAAGGAGACTTAGCAGATGTTTACCAAAAACTCTTGCAGCTCTATGAAAGGTAAAGGATATGGAATGCCATAATTTCAGTGTTAATATTTCTAGTTCAGCGAATGCCACTGGTGATATACAGTACAGTCTTTGGGTTTTTAAAGCCTTCTCACATCAGTGGTTTGGCTGAAGTTTTCTATACTTAGGTAAGGTTTCTTTTTCCTATCCTTTTTGGTAGAGCAAAAACTCTCCTAGTTGACTTGTACTTGAGGCTAGTAGTTTAGGGAATTCCATGTTATCCTGTTTCTGTCTAAAGTCACTGCCTTGAAGGATTTATCTCTGATAGTTCATTGCCTGCCTTCATTAATAAGAAGGCTTATTTTTCACTGCTTTAGGATCACAGAGTATGTGTCATGTAATTCATTGAGGCACAGTTCTAAGCAAATCTAACTCAGCTGTCACTGTAACTGACTGGAGCGTTTCCCTTGTTTTAGAAACGGATCAAAAAGTCCCTAAAAGGGTTTTCTTTTTTCATTTTTTTAATTCCGATCAGCAATGAGTAAAACTTCTAGGGCAATTTGTAGTATTTATTCTTAATATTAGTTTGATAACTGAACTTACTGAAAAGTATTTGTCAGAATGTGAAAAAATATTACAGTATTATATGAAAAACTTACCTTGTTTGGGGGGCATTTTCTTCCTCCTTTCTAGTGGTGACAAGCAGAAATGGTGTGATGTATGTAACAAGCTTGTGGAACTATACCATCAAGAAAAGAAATATTTAGAGGTAGGTCAAGCACTTCTTTTTCTAACAATAATTTTTTGTTTACTCTAGTTACTTCTCATAAAGGAATCCCCACTCCTATGGGCCACAGACCACTTAAGATCTCCTTGTGGACCACAACCAGGAAGAACTGATTTTAACTGTATTTTGTCTTTTCCACTGGATGAGGCTTGGATGCAATCCATTCAACAGACATATCTGGCAAAGACTATTAGTATTGAGACTGAAAGGGCAGAATATCATTCTTCTGTTGTATTTCTAGGAGTCAGAAATGGTATCAAATGCCCAGTTACACACAGTGTGTGTGAGTCAGGTGTCCTTTGCCTGGCTTGGCCAGTGCTGGGTGTCTGATGAGCCTTTAACTGGTGGGGGATCCCTTCTTAGGCTGTTACTGAAGCTTCATTCTGGAGGCTGAGGTGGGATATATACACAACCTGAACTCGATTGGATGTGTTTTATGTACTGCATTCCCAGCACAATGATAAGGGCACAAAAAGCCTCCTCAGAGAGCAAAGCTTTGCAGAAATTACTGTGTCACTGGTCGGTACCATGAGGTGGAGTTGTTAGATGCCTGTGTGGTTCAACAGTAATGCTTCCTGCAATCTCTATAATATTGTTACAGAATGTATATTTTGGAGGTATGCTGTTCACTTTTCCTTTCCTCTTTGAAAAAACTGTTTTCTTATTTGGTACTCCATGTCACCTTCTCAACTTTCCTCCAGCAATGGAAGATGAAAAATTTGACATAGCACAGAGCGTGGGGCTGAAGACTGTTAAATAGCTCCAAAGCCTCATTGTATACCAGCTTCGTAAACTAAATTTAATGCTAATAGTTTAGCATATGAAGGAATACTTTATATGGAACAAGAAACTGAAGTTAGGCTTCAGGATCCTATTTTTTGTTTTCAGTTTCTGTTGACTTTTCCACTCTGGAATTTCAGTGTGGACTGCTGCTTTTGTTCTCTTTCTGTTCGTAGTGCTCTAGATCTTTAGGTCTACTTTTACTATTGATTTTCTCCAGGAAATTTTCATATACTGTTGATGTTCTTACTGTACCTTGGAAGGTGGAGAGGTCCCACACAATGGTTTGGGATTTGCTATTTATTTAATCAGAAAGCAGGTAGATCTGAAGAAGGATAACGGGAGGACATACGGCTTAGGAATGCAGCCACAGCTGAAACGACAGTATGAAAAGGCTGAGGGGGCGGGGTTTATTGTAATAAGCGATTTTAATATGTATGTGGTGACTGTGTATAAGAAACGCACTTGCAGAGGATCGGAATGCACTCTAGGTGGAGCAGTCCCCCGTGCATCCCTTACCCTTTAAATAATGCCGACTTCTTAAAGCTACATTGGTGTTAAGGGCTTTCTTTATTCACCCAGTTTTCAGTTAATTTTGGTGACAGCTTGACTGCTTATATTGGACTTTCAGCTCTTTAAAGAGTAACAGCATGGGTCATTTGTTCCTGTTGACAGGTGGCTGAAACTTGGCAGAAACTAATAAGGATGAAAGAGGAGGAAGGTGCCGAAAAGACAGAACTTCATCAGCTTTGGAAGAAGATGATCCAGTTACTGAAAGACAGTACAAGGAACCAGGATAATAAGACTGGGCAGTTGGTAATGTTTCTCACTCCTTGTTCAGTTAGGTACATATATATGTACATTGCAGCTAGTAATTGAAGCCTGTTTGTCTGAGTTGACTGTCTCAATGCTCAGAGGTACTAAGCTTCTGAGGAAAAGCTGGGCAGTTTTACTCTCTGACAAAAACATGAACTGTGCAGCAGCCTGAGATGAGCCTTTGGTGTAATGAGTCCTCTGAATTCTTCACAAATTTTTCTAGCATGGTTCGTTCCACCTGCTGTGCCCTTCAGCAGGACTGTTCCAGCCTGGGTCCTTCTCTTGCTCTCAGATATTCTCACTCATCCTCTGCCTATAAGTGGTGTGGCACTGCTTTCTTCCCCTTCTTGAATCTGTTATCCCAGAGGCACTACAGCATTGCTGATGCTCTCGACCTCAGCCAACAGCATGTCTATCTTGAAGCTGCTGGCATTGACTCTTTTGGACATGGGGGAAGTCTCTAGCAGCTTCTCATAGAACCCACTTAGCCTCCCACTAGCAAAGCTTTGCCACACAAAACCAATACAGATGTTCTTCAAAACAACAGACTTCCCTCTGCTTTCATCCAGGTTGGAAGAGATGGCTTTGTGAGGTTTTTCTATTTCTTTGTACCTATTCTTTATCCTAGATAGGAATGCTTTGGTTCAAATTTTCTTTTCTCCTCTAGATGTTTAGCTTTAACTTCTTAGGAAAGTATCAAAGGTGGTTGAAACCAAACAGAATGATCTTGTGTTTCTGTGGATAAAGTTAATTTTGTTTTAACTGATTTATCTGTTCATTGAAGATGAACCTCCTTCAACATGAAAGGTGGAAATGTCTCATCTCCAATCTGCTTAATAGCAGTATTTCAGAAAGGAGAAAATAAAAATGGAAGTAATTTCAGATGGCAGAAAATTGAATCTGGATCTCTACTTTTGGGAAGACAAACGCTTTTACTTACAAACTAGTGTAGAAAAGAGGTGCTGCAGGCAGCAGTGCTTTCTTTTTTGGGAAACAAAAAATAACTTGGAAATATTTTTAAAATGGCATTAACATCAGAAATAGGTTTCACAAGCAAATCTACAGTTTACTGAAATTTTGAGTGAAGTACCTGAACCTAGAAGGATGAGGACCTGAAGGCAGCACACTTCAGTATTTCTCTAGTGATGAGTGTGTACAACTTTTTGTTCAGCATGCTTGTTTGTAAGCCTGCACTCTGGTGCCTGTCTTCCCCAATATATAAAGAGTCAGGAAAAAAACACTGGACTTCTAGACCAGAGTGGAGAGAAGGGCTGACAGCTAACCTTACAGGATAGTAACCTAATTTCCTTTTTTGAATTGGGGTTAGGTTTAAAGAGGAATGTATGTTCTTAAAAATTCTACCTTCTTTGTACTATCTTACATTATGTAGCAGCATATTATTGCTTCATTTTGTACTAGACAATTTAGCTGCTGAGTGCTGCTTCATGATAAGGAACTTGCTTCATGACTTTCTGTGTTCTAGCACTAGTGTAAACTTCATGAGTAGGATCTAGGTAATAACATGTAACTATCCATGGAAGGGATATGGAAGGGCTGGAAAGCATGTCCTCGAAGGAGCAGATGATAACTTTAAGTTTTCCTAGTTTGGAGGAGACTGAGGGGTGCCCTTTACTGTCTGCAGCTTCCTGAGCAGGGGAAGCGGAGAGGGAGGTGCTGAACTGCTCTTTCTAGAATCTAGTGATAGAATGTGTGGGACTGGTTCACAGGACTTGACATGTGGCTACATTTCTGTACTAAAAGGGTGGTCAAACATTGGAACAGCCTTCCTAGAAAGTCAGTTGATGCTCCAGGTCTATCAGTGTTCAAGAGGCATTTGGTCAATGCTCTTAATAACATACTTTAGCTTTTGATCAGATCTAAAGTGCATGTGACCTAGATGATTGTTGCATGTTCCTTCCAAGTGAATTGTTCTATCCTATGAAAATAACTTTTCCCTAGATTAATTTTTTTTTGCACTCCTGATTTTTTGTTATTTCAGCTTTTAACTGCATTTGAACATGCACTGCTCTCTGCTGACCCTGTTCCTGGTGAAGACCACCAAAATCTTTACAAAGACTTCATACGGTGCTTGTCAGAAGTAAGGTTATGTTAAAATGTCTTTCTAGTAAGAAAATGGGTGTATTATTTCTCATCTGAGAACTCGCACAAAAAATAACTGTTTATTTTTCTTCCTTTCAAGTTTCCTCATGAAGCAGCTAGGTTGGAAAAGGCCTGTCATGATATGATGGCTTTGTACCCTACTATGGTTTACCCTTTGGAAGTACTTTGTTTGCACTTTGTTCAGTCAGGTGAGTAGGATAGATGCAGGAATTTCTGGGGCTTAATTTTTCTAAATAGTTGGTTTTGTGACAATCTGTTTACAAGTTTTTACCTTTCACAAATCTTTACTTATGTGTTATGTTTCTGGATAAAAATAAAGTGTTTGGTCCTATGACTTGTCATTTCCTAGCCCTGTAACTTAGTAGTGACTCTAAATGAAAAAAACCTTCTGTGAGTTAAGTCCAGCTCTTTGAAGTCTCAAAGAAAAAATGCCTTACTTGACAAACAGCCTCTCCAGATAAATGAAGATTAGCTTCTTGACCTTTTAAGAAGAAATGAAAGGGTGTTAGCCAGTGCTCTGAGGTTCATGATGGACTGCACTTAGGTTATTCTGGACACAGATTCTCTGTCATCACAAAAAACAAACAAACAAACAAAAAAAAACCCGCAAACCCAGAGAAACATTTGTGAAACTCTGTTAGAAAGTGTGTCTTGTGGATAGGGAATAAACAGATCTGTTTAGATATGTATTATGAGTAGAAAAGGAGAATCTTTGAGGGGAAGAAACCAAAACATGGTGTGTTCAGAAGTGCAGGGATCTGAAACTGCATTGCTATTTTGAGTCAGTTACTGAACAACATTGCAATAGTGTTGGACCCTTTCTCATAATTTTCAAAGGTAATTATTAGATTTTAGCTTTTCATTTTATTGTTTAAGGCATCAGAAGTTGATTTAATTTCTTTTTTATAGCAAGGAAACCAAATGAGAAAAGAAAATCCTCTAGAAATAATTTTCAGCTTCGGTAGAAAAAGGCCTTTTCATGTAGCAAAATAAATCAAGTGAGAAATTTTCACTTTCTTTTAAAAGTATGAAGACAAATGAGGCCCAGACTCTCACTATGTAAAGTGTTTGAAAATGCTTTACATTTTTGAGAAACAGGCAGAAATTAATTTTCAAATGAAAAGGATTGTGCAGTTCTTGTATAGTAACACTCTGGCGAAATCTCACCGTCCTACAAGCTTCTTGAAGGGGGAAGGATGCTGCTTGTGTTTTAGTAAGGCTGTTTGTTTAGATCTGAGTCATAGGTTTTAATCCTTCCATGTCCTGCATTTCTTGTAGGCTTGTTAATTCAGTTACATTGTAAAGTCACTTTTAGCAGATGCAGATGGAGGCAGCTGTTATGCCACTTGAATCAATAATTTCTTTAAGTGTAATAGTTTGAAGGTTGTTGCAACAAGTCAGAAAGTGCCTCTAAACATAGCCAAGTCTACAATCACAGCTAAATGCAAACATCAAAAGTTAGTGGCATCAGTTAAAATTAAGGTAAAACAATAAATTACATGGTTTCATGACAAGGTAGTTTCAGCGAGTTTATCACAGCAAATTGGTGGGTGCACAATGTCTCTTCTGGTAGAAAATTATTTGAATTTATTTGTGGCAGACTTTGACATTTGGGCATTTGGCTCAACTTACATGAAAAGCATATGAAGGAATTAATATTTATTAATAAAGGAAATATATCTGGAGTAATTCAGCAAAAGTGATTATTCAGGTTCAGACTGTCAGTTTATTTTGTTTCACGGTACTGAGTATTTTGATTACTTTTTGGGTTTTGGGTTTTTTTATGGGATAGAGGATGATAAATGTGTAGTGCCTTTGGAAAATCACTTTGAACTCAAAAGATAATGATCATTTACACAGATAAGGTAAGCTGTTGCAGTTTTTTTTTTTTAATCTAAAGCCCTGAAAAACATGTCTTTTTCTAAAACCAGGTACTTTGTCGGAAAACGCTCTGCACTGTTTCTCTAGGCTTTTGGAGATGGATGCAAACAGTGGTCCAGGCATCATTGGTTTTGGAATAAAATGCCTCAAAGAAAATAAATACAAGGAGGCTGTTAAGAGTCTTACTGAAGGTAAATGTGTAATATGACATGTAAGTAGTCTGTAATTTGAATACCAGTTTTAGTTTATGTTGAGAAGTTAGGGGATCTCATGCTTGCATGGTGGGTTGTGAATTCTAAGATCAGCTAGATTTTAAAAGAATGCTGAACACTTTGTCTGCTTGTGTTGAGATTTTTTTAAATATAGCTTTAAGTATAACATCTCTGAAGCCTTTCATTTGTATTATAGCCAGCTCTGTAGTGTTTTAAGGTAAACTATTTTTAATCCCACTGTTAATGGGGAAATAACTGTATGAAACACTAAATGGAGCAATAGCAGTAAATGAAGGAATGTGGAATTTATGAAGTAAAACGTAATGCAACTTCTCTAGTAGAGTCACTGCATTTCTCTATCTGAACAAAAATTACTTTTCTCTGAAGTTACTTCATTTTAAAACCTCTTTAACACTTTCATTGGGTAAAGACTTGGATTGGGTTTCTAGAGAGAGATAATGTAAGAGTTTCTTTTGTTTTTGTTGTTGTTTTACAGTAACTGTATTTGCTGAAGACTTGGCTTACTCATCTGTAAATTAACTTGCTTGTATTGAAATGCCAAAACCCTCTCCAAAGTACTCATAAATATACTAGTGGGAAAATGAGAATTCCCCACTCTCACTGTACTGCTATGGCAGCTTATAGTGAAAACTGGGTAAATAATTGGGGTGTAAGCATTCATGGGTCAGTCAGACTATGCTGTGATGTCCTGCATCCATTCTTCTAGGTTTAGAATAAGATTGTTTCTGAAATGGAATTTTGGAATATTCTGCAGTGAAACATCTTGCCTAAAATGTGAAATAGAACTTTCGTGTGCCTAAGAGCACATGAAGAAGAGAAATTGTTCCTCGGAACAGAAATTCTTCTGGCTTAAATTGCCACTGTATGTTTTGACAAAAGATAGTATTTTATTTTAATGAATTAAGTTGTTTTTCTGTTTTTACTTTTACACGTAGATGTTGCTTACAGCAGAAAGAATGCAAGAAAGGCTCTTGGTGTAGCGTGTAAATGTAGAGAGTTTGGCAATGATGTCTGTTCCAATGAACCATATGTTTGCATCTTCAGCGTTGAGGATTCCAGGCATTACTTATATATCAAAAAAAATAAAATATATATATATACTTATATATATACTTATATACTTCATACTTACTTCCAGGAATTAGTTCTAGATCAAAAAAAAGAAATTCAGTTTTACTAATTAATCTTTAATTAAGGCAGGTTCATCAGAAAATTTCAGTATATGTAATGTTACATGCAAAATTAAGCCTAACTTGCATGCTTTCTAATTTTTGCCTCATTGCATGGAGGCCTCTATGTTCAAAACACTCTAAAATACTACTCAGAAAAAATTACTGCAAGTCTTACTCTCTGATTGATAATATGTTTTTTATGGCATTATATGGAAATAAAGTATCTACTAGCTACTGTGTCTTTGCAAGCCTAAACAACCTTTTAAAGTGTTTTTTTTAAACTCTTACTAGGTTTGCAGAAAACTAACCAGTGTCCAGCAGCCTGGCTTTACCTAGCAGAAGCTCAGATGAAAATCCATGAACACAGGAACGCTGTCCTGTCCTGCAATCAGGGTAACTGCCTGCTAATTAAAAGAGCAACTGCAGAGCCATGCTGCTTTATGTACTGCAGCCAGTGTGGCCCTTGTGTGTTAGGTCTGAATTAGCTGTCATCACAGTCCCCTGCTTTTTGCAGCCTCAAGCTTGTGCACGTCTCTTGGTTTATGACAGCTGAAAACCATCTTATTCTGCTTAGTCTCAGGAACAGGGAAAATACTTGGCTGAGTGGATCCAGAAAGCTGTCTGATGGTTAATATTTAGAAGGTTTACATGTTCTGGTGTGCTGCTTCTGCTTCTGTGTTGACCAATGCTGGCAAGCGACAGATTGCCTGAAACCACAACAGTAGTTGTCACAAGTATTTAGCCTGGTAGATACCATGTTTCAACCTGAAAAACAAATTTTTAATCAAGTTAATGTAAAATGCAAAAATGATGAATAGTACGGCTGCATCTGAAGAAACTCACTGAGTGTAAAACTTATCTGTGGTAGCTGGCAGTGAGGGCAATTATTGTGATCTAGTGATGCATTTGTCAGCTGAACAGAGCCACTCTCTGGGGGTTATAAATGAAGAGGCAGCTGAAGTGGACTTCTTTTGTGGCAGGGACAAATGCAGTGAAAAATTTCTCAAGAAAGACTTGAAGAAGTAAAAGCATACAGACCTGGGAAAGTACTTGCTGGTGAGGAAAATTAAAAAAGACCTATAAATTCATGTGGAGGAAAAATGAAAACTGAACAAAATAGGTAAAAAAGAAATTTATTGGAGAAAGAATGAAAATGAGGTAATTTTTTTTCCCATTTGTGTTCAATGTGGAAGAGCTCAGGGTAACTTTATACCATGACCCTTCTTTTCAGCAGCTGGATCTAACAACTTGTCTGTGATTAATAGCAGCGTATGTAAAACAAGACAAGGAAACATAGCATTAAGGAGCTATGAGATACCAACTTAGGAATTGACTGAGGATGATAAAGATGAAAATGCTGAAGTTTTAAGGGGTTTCCATAATTGCTTGCTGAAACTGTCTTGGCACCCAAATGCTTGGAAGTAGGTAGCATGGCTCTGAATTTTAAGAAGGGTTCTAGGAAAGTTCAGGGAAATTACTGACAGGTCTGGTATATTTAGTAGTTGAAATACTTAAAAATAGAGTTAAAGAATTTATGTAGAAAAATGTTTTGGAGTAGACAGCATAGCCTTCTTGAAGTTGCTTATTTAGTACTACTTCAAGGAGCTTATGAGCTCACAGTTTGAGAATATTTCCAGGTGGTAGTTGATAAGATCCCTTACATGACTTGGTAGCCTTGGGTTAAGAAGTAAAGTTGTAACATTGAGAGTTGCGGTTTTTTAAGTAAGTTGAAAAGTTGAGCACAGTATAGTAAGTATGTCTGTTTTCAGGCTGGAAGGAGGTGTCCCTGACATTCCTTGATACCTGTGCTATTTATGAATGCTGAGTAATAAGGTTATAGTTTGCTGCTATGCAAAGCAGACTGCAAAACTTAGAGGTGATTACCAGAGTGTATAACTGAGTGTTAAGACTCTAGAATTTTATTCATTATTTTAAATGTGGAATGTGGGAAGAAGGTTCTCACAAAGCCACCCTAGAAGCAGTAGAAGAAGAAGAGTGCAGAAGGTCCTTATTTGGTATGAAAAACTAGGACTGTTTCTTTCCTCTGCTAAGCTTTACAGGCAAGTCAAATATTAGCAGATTCAGAGAAGGGAATGGTTAGTGAAACATGCCATTAGCACGTGGCTTTAAGAACTTCAGCTGCATAATAAAATCTGTGTGTAGTTTTGGTAACTGTCCACCCCATCTCAAAAACAGAGTAAGAGTTGAAGAATAGGAATGAGGTTGGTCAAATGGGTTAAAAAATACAGCATATGAGAACTAGTAAATAGCCTGTCAAGTCCTTTTCCAGCCTGGAGAAGAGATAATTTTGAACTCTGTGAAGATGCAAATGATGTGGAATATAAATGAAAATCGAGTTTTTTGTTTTTCTGTGTGAGGTCTGGCTAGTGCCAAATGCAACTAAAATGTCCATCTCAGAGTAAACAAAACAAATTTTGTTTTTCATTGGAAGATGTTAAGTTCCTTGCTAAAAGATGCTGTTGATTCAGAAATTTTTCTTGAGTCCAAACCTGTGTGGAAAGTTGGAGACTTTTTTGGAGAAATTTTGGGGAAACAGTGCTTTTTACTTGCCCTGTCTTAGTAGCTTTATGAAATGAGACAAAAGCTCATCATACACGAAAATAAATGAATGCAATTAATTGAGTTACACAGGAAGCTCTTGCCTTTGGAGAATGGTGGTGCTCGACAGAGATGCCCTCAGTCTCTGAGGGTGAGATGATACTATGTATTCACAAATTAATCAGAACTCCGTTAAGGGGTACAAAGTACCTTTTTTACGGGCACCAACTTAAATTTGTTTTTCAAAGGTCATTGTTTCTTTAGAACTCCAATGAGAAAAATGGTAGCATTTCATTTATAAGGTCAGCAGCTAGAACGCAATCAGTATCCATGCATTTGAGGTGACCTCCTAGGAATGATTTAAGTTTTAAACTTGGATGAATAGAAATTTTATAGGAAAATCTCTTGTATATGGGGGAGAGCAGTCTGAATGGTGTCCTATTAGACAGAAACATTGTAATTAACAAGATTTAAAAAAAAATTTTGAAGAATGCTGCTCTCTGTACTTCTTCTCTTCTCGTTTAACTTGGTGAGAGGTTCTTCTTGTCAACAGCTCTTGAGGCTCTTGGGACTCCTGAGGGTCCTAATTTTCGGTGGAAGAACCTTGCCCTTCAGTTGAAAGCAGAGACTTTGGTTAAAATAGCTGATGCTGATGCTGCAGAAGAAGCCATTAAAGCACTTGAACAGGTATTTTTATTGACTAAAATGTTTGGGGTTTTTTTTAAATTCTTAAAAAGTGCTCTTATCTTTCTGTATTTAATCTGAGTATTTCTACCCTGGCCTTCTTTCAACTTTGTGGTTTAGACCATTCCTACCAGCTGTCATGTAATTCAAACATTTCTTCTGTCCCTGCTTTTTCAGGCTTCACTGCAGCTCTTTTTCATTTGCAATTCTAATTTTAGAAGCTGTCACTTTTGACTTTGTCTGGTCTTGCTCAATGTTGTTGGTTTCTTGCTAGTTCTATGCTGTTACTCATCTTAATTTGAATTCATGTTATAATCCTGCCTTGTATGTTTGTCATTCGCTTATTATTAGTCAAGTTAATGCTTTAAAATTGAATGGTTAAACTTCAGCAGAAGTTGCTTCCCCTTGTTTTTGTCACATAGTTTCAATCTTTGTTGTTGTTCTTTATATTTCTATACCTTCATACCTTCTTGTCCTTGCTCTCTTCAATCTTATAGCTGATCTTCATCTGAATTATTCTAAATCTTCTCAAGGGTAATAGAGAAAACCTCTGAATGCTTTCTTGTCTTTATCTTCCTGCAGTCTGTCTGCTTTTGACAACTTTGACTTCTTAATGTGGGGAGAGAATAAATTAATCGTGTCTATTACTTGGTTTTCTAGATTGCAGATGGAAGCAGTGACCCAGTGGTTTTAGCTCTTAGGGGTCAGGCTTATCTAAACAAAGGTTCAATGGATCAGGCTTCAAAGGTTAGTGCTTTTTGTCATTCCTGTGAGCTGAGTACAATTCTTGGTTTCATAGAGGAAGTAATTACAGAAAAATGGCATCCTTTTGCAGATTTCACAAGAGCTTCTGTTGTCCCATCCTCATCTGGCTGAGGCCCATGCTCTAGAGGGTTTCATCCATTATTCCCAAAAGAACTATGAACAAGCAGAAAAAAGGTAGACTTCTGTTTTATTTCTTCTAACAGGGAAGTGTTATGGGAGAGTAGAATATGGTGTTTTGCAGCTTTTGATAATTTGTCTGACCTGACCTGTGTTTGTTTTGTTTAGTTTTCTAAATGCTATTGAAAGAAAGGCTGGAACTGCAGAGTATCATCAGTACCTGGGCCTCACGTACTGGTTTATGAGTGTTGAGACAAAAAAAGACAAAGGAAAAGCACTCACTCAGTTCTTGAAGGTAAAGACTGCTTTAGCTGTTGATGTAGAATTATTGTTTCTCTACGTCAGAAGCCAAATATGGAATATACACTGACTGGAAGGAGAGACTTGATTATTCTCCTTGTTACAATGTGTGAGTCTCCAAAGCCTGCAAAGTTCTTCTGTGCAAAAAGACATCGCAGGGAGCCCTGCAGTTACCTTGAATCTCCCTGCTTTTGTTTTCCTCTTTTCAACTAATTCTTTAGACCTTTGAATTGGTAAAACTTGGTGGTGGTTCCCTCAATCTTCTCTTCTTGGGGGTTGGAAAGCGGAGGCATCTAGGTATGCTGCTTATGTCTTTGAAGCCCCCTTTCGAAATGAGGCTGGCAGATTCAAATTGAAAAAAAAACATGAAAGAAAAAAGTTGAGAATGGTGTTAGTGTTTCATTGTCTGTCCAGTGATGTAAGTTGATAAAGCCCCATAATTTATATGCTTTTCCTGATATCTTTGGGGTTTGAGTAATTGTGGCTTTTTCTCTGAACTATGGATCATAACATGAATCCAAAAGATTTAGTTTGACTGTATTAGTATTAGGACTGTATTAGTAACTTGGAAGTATGCAAAATAAAACTTTAGCCACCGAAACTCACCATGTAACTTCATAATAGGTATCAAGAACTCAAATCATTGCCTGTCTGTTTGCACTTTAATAACAACAGAGTGTAGTGGCAGATGTAGCTGAACAGTTGTTTTGCTTCTTAACCATTTTATGCAATCTTTATTAGTATTGACAAAGCTTTTTCCTGCTGCTTGGAGCCTGTGGTTTTTTAGCTATAAGCAAATCTGCTAAATGCATCTAAGGAACTGAAATTCTAGAAATGGCTGGAGTTAATTGTGGTGTAATATGCTAAGAGTATGAACATAATGATTGAAACAGAATAGAACATGAAAATTGGAGATGCCATAAAGATTTACTTTTTCCTAGCACAACTATTTTAGTTCTTTGTGTACAAAATGCTTTGTGTCATGAGATCTGTAGCAGATTTTCCAGATACTTAAAGCTCAGGTAATCTGTGTGATTTTAAAATAAAGTTTGACAGTTCAGATATATCGCAGAAATGACTTAAAAGATGTGATAAGCAGAGGCTGAACAAGTAGTTATCACTGAACCTGTCCATGAGTATAATCCTCCAGAATGCTCTCTGATGTTGTGTTTGTATTTCCTTATAGGCTGCAAAATTGGACAGCTACTTGGGATGTGCCTTTCGTTATCTAGGTAACTACTACAGAGACATTGCTGGAGACAAAAGTAGAGCTCGTGGTTGCTATAAAAAGGCTTTTGAACTGGATGAGACGGATGAAGAATCTGGAACAGCAGCTGTCAACCTAAGTGTGGAACTTGGAGACATGGTATTGTACATTCAGAATGTCAGATTAGTGCTGTTTTGTTGTTCTTCTGTTAATCCTCCTCTTTGAGGCACCACTTCAGGTTTCCTCTGTATTTAAGATCAAGGAAACAAATGTTCTGTCATTGGTGAGCAGCAAGTTGGACTTGCTTCATTTTTATGTTGCAATTCCAAGTTAAATTTGTCTGGGGAGAAGGGTTGGAGAACCAAGCATAATATTAGAGTCATCATGTGTGATATAGATGAAGGATTTTTTCAGTAGGGAACATAAAGAGAAAGTTGAGGGTTTTCTTTTTTTAGCTTGTGTAACTTCTTTTTTCCATCCTTCGCCTTGATGCTTTGAGGAAAGCATAGAAAGTCATAATAATACTTTTTAAAATGTTTTTCTTTACTAACTTGGCATTTGGTGCTTTGTTAGGACACTGCTCTGTCAATCCTAAATGAAGTAACTGAAAAAGCAAGACCTGGTAGAGCAAAATGGGCCTGGCTTCATCGTGGACTTTACTACTTGAGAACTGGTCAGCCGTCACAAGCAGTGGCTGAGTAAGACAACTGGTGGCTGGTTTAGATCCTTTTCTACAAATCCCAATGAAATGGTCTTTGCTCATAGCAAGTTTTCAAAATAAGTTAGGTGATTATAGCTTGTACTTAAAAGTGGGAAATGGGTCTGAGCAAACTGTATTTCTCTTCAATTCTCTTCAGTTCTAGAATTCACAGAATGTAGTCTTGTTAACACAGCAGTGTTTTGTACTAACAAGCCTGGTTGATCGGCAGACAAGCTGCTACAGCACTGAATAGCCAGAGTGAAATACAATTCCTAAAACTGTGTAATGCCTTCTGAAGATGAAAAAGCTACTATGCTTTGTTTAAAAGTTCTAGGTAATTGTGCATTTGTGTCCTGAAGAGTACATAATACGAAATTAGTGTTCTGAGCATATGCAATGAAGGGGAATAATTTATGTTAAATTGTGCCATATTGCATTTAAATAAATGTACGTCTTGATATCTTCAGCTTGCAGGCAGCTCTCAGGGCTGATCCAAAGGATTCCAACTGCTGGGAGTCTCTAGGGGAGGCTTACTTGAACAGAGGTAGCTACTCAACAGCTCTGAAATCCTTCAGAAAAGCAAGTGAACTGAACCCAGGGCTTGTGTACAGCATTTACAGAGCTGCAGCACTTGAGCAGATTCTAGGCAAATACGAAAATGCTATAGCTACCTATCAAGAAATTTTAAAGACGACAGAAGACTATGTGCCTGCACTGAAAGGTAGTATGTCTAAATTTGAAAGTGTTCACTTTTCCTCCCTTTACACACTGTAGTGTTCCAGTCTTTTGGAGGGGTTTTTGGTGTATTGAGGTTTTCTTGTATGGAAGGATAGAGTTGTATTTTGGGTGTATTGGACCATGAGGTCCCCTGCATGAAAGCTAGTTTGTAGTAGCACAAATACCTGAAAAACTCTTAAATCATGATGAATGTGAGTGATTATTTCTCTTTCAAGTAAGTATGAGAGGTAATTAATCCTATGTGGCTGCCAGGCCAAATGAATAGAAAAATTGAAGATACATAGAGGAATACATAGTGCTACAGTTTTACCTAAGCAGTAAAACACTGGCTCAACAGGCAGTAAAATCAGACTGCCATTTCAAAGAGGTGGGCTTATGATGATTTTCTTCTGCTCTCACCATGCATTCCTCACTTCTTGTGTTAGCCTACTGATTCAGACCCCTCTTGAGCTTCTTCAAGTAGTGAAAAACAGCAGCAAATCCCAGTTGGTGTCACAAGTATTACAGGTGGCAGGAGTAGAGACCTTCAGGATATAGGTAGGAGTAGGCGGAAGTGGGGCAATTGGAACTTGTTCCTTGTGATGTAACTGTGATTCAGAAGTTATATACTGCAGGGAGCGTATAAAATGTTGATAAAAAATGAGTAATTGCTCTGTTTGCATTCTCCCTGCCACTTAGTCTTCAATCATTCTCACCCTGTGTACCCATCTGAAACAGGTGCTGTTTGCTGCTTGATGCTAGTTTGAATTTTTAATTATTTTTCTCATTGTATACAAGGCCTTTTGGTTTTTGGATTAATCTAAACTAATGCTTGTGAGACTTAATTCAGAAATGTTTGCTTATTATTGCAACACTGGGTTTTTCATCTGAAAGAGTGTGGTTGACCCCTCTACCTCCTCCTGTACAACTCCACTGATTGTTGTCCAGACTAAAGTGACAAGGCAAAAGCTCTGTAATGAAGTTAGAGAGTATTGTATTTTTACTAGTTGTTGGGCAAGAAGGCAGCAGTTTGCAAAGGTGCTGTATAGACATGTGCAAATGCTTTTGGCTTTTTCAGGATCTGCAGGTAGCAGTTGACAGTGTTACTAGTATTAGAACACTTTAACAGCACTGAAATACACAGTATCAAGATTCCTGCCCATAGTTGCCTTTATACTTAACCGTTTCCTTACATCTCCCAAGTCCTCTTTCATAATTGCTCACATCATAATCTCTGGTTTGTTAGCTCTAAATCCATTTGAGTCTCCAAACAGCCTTCACTTTCTTAGAGACTTCTTAGTATGTTTGGTCCAATATTCTAATTTTTGTGGACCTTCTTAAAACTCTGGAGTTCTTTGACTGTCACATCAGTGTTCATTTTCTACTGTTTGATCAATTTAACAATGCTGCTCAGAAACTGTTTAGAGACATAGTCTCTAGTAGTTGAGAGAATAACTGTACTGGTTTTGTTCAGTGCATGTTTTCAATGTGTTTTGATTTTATGCTACCAAATATTTATTCTCTTTCTGTTTTAGCATATCTTTTGTGTCATTTTGTGGAATGAAATCAATTTTGGTTTTGATTACAGAGCGTGTTGACATCTTGAAAGCGCATGATCTTGGAACTTCTTGGGGGGCCAAGATAAAGACTCTTTTCAAAGCACTATTTTGGTATAGGTGCAGGATTACAATAGCATGAGGAGGGTAGCTTCAGAACTATCAAAATAATACTGAGAATGAATGGTACTCATATCCAGTGACTTACTGCCATACAGAATCACTGCTGATGCCAGCAAATGCATAAACCAAGCAGTTACTATTTCCAAAATACTAGAAATTGTGACACATGATGCAGCTCCTTTTTAATGGTGGGAATAATTTCTAGTTGTGGTGGGTTGACCTGGTCTGGACATCAGCTGCCCACCAAGCTGCTCTGTCACTCCTCAGCGGGATGTGTGACCAGAAGACAAAATAAGATTGAGAAAAACTCATGGGTCAAGATAAAATCAGTTTAACAAAGCAAATGCGAAGGCCACATGCAGAAGCAAAGGAAAACAAAATCTCTTCTCTACTTCCTATCAGCAGATGAAGTCCAGCCACTTCTCATGAAGTAGGGCTTCAGTCTGCCTAGTCATCGCTCCAGAAAACAAATGTGATAACAAGTACACCCCTCCCCCCACCTCTTCCCCATTTCTCTCAGCTTTTGTGGCTGAACAGATGTGATGTGGTCTGGATGGTCACTTTAGGTCAGCTGTCCTGGCTTTGTCTCCTCTCAGGATTTTGACCACCCCCAGCATACTGCTGAAGCAGGGAATTTTGGAAGGACTGCCTTTGATGCTGTTCCAAGCACTGTTGATCAGCAACCAAAACACTGGTGTCTTCTCAGCACCTTTCCAGCTGCCAATACATAGCACAGCATTCAGAGGGTTGCTGTGGGGCAAGTTAAGTCCATCTCAGCCAGCCCCAATACACCATATGAAGTAAATTCTTACATAAAAGGATTAAATAATGTTGGCTTCAGGTTTTCTTCATTGAAGACTTTCCCTTCTGCCTACCCTGACATTCTTTATTCTTTTTGTTTCTCAGGACTCATTTTTGGCATATGTAAACTGAAAAGTTGGTGTATTTCTCTAAGATGCAACAATGCAGATTACTCAGGAGGGTTTCACTTAATATTTGAAGACAAACCTAAAGCTTAAATGCTATTTTTAATAATTAATTAGGTTTATTTTAATAGCCAAATGATTCTACAGTTCACATTTCACAAGATTAAAAGCAAAGTCTCTGTTGTCATTGTGGGTCATTTGATTTTGTTACAATATATGCAGAGTATAAACTTTAGCATAAGACAGAATGCTGACCAGGCTTCCAGGCTGCTTCCTGGCTGTGCTTGTAAGCATATCATAAAAGCATTTCTTTTCACAGAGTATATTTTCTCTTACTCTCAGGACTTGGTGAGTGTTATCTCATGCTGGCAAAATCGGCCCTTGATAACTATTTGGATAGAAAGGCTGTGGACTACATAGAGCAGACCCTTGCTTATTTTACAAGGTTGGTACTAAATGCTCACTTATTTCATTTCCACTGGGATTGTGGGTTGACAGGCAGAAAAATGAGAGTTAAATGTTAGAAAATTTTCAGTTAAACTGAATCAAATGGACTAAGGCTTCTAATCTAGAAGTAAGAATGTGTTTATTAAAAGTGGTTTGAATAACAGATTCTAAACATAGGCTGCTTAAATAAATGGCAGTTACAGAGTTCTGGTTTTTTTTTCTTTTCAAAGATACAGAGTCCTTTGCTTCTAAAAAAAGTATGAAATGACACAGGTTTATCTTGTATAGTCCTCCTAATACATGGATCTGGGAGGAGTGTATTCGTACCAAAAATGATGGAAAAGAGGAAAATAATTTCTTCCATCTCTGTCTTTTTGTTTTGCATTTTATATAAGATGTTCTAAATTAAACCTTGGAATAACTGCTGTTAGAGGAAAAAGTCCATCAAGTTTCTGCAGATGAGTAATGTCTTGTAATATGACAATGCAAGAGTGCATGTAGTCTGCTGATATGTTGGGGTGTTTGGTTGGTTGGTTTTTATTGTTCTCTCTTTTAAATTTTGATCTTTTAGATCTGTAGTTTGAATAGGAGGAAACTGGATTAAATCAAATACCTCATTGATTAATTGTGTTTGAGGTTGTACCACTCTTTAAAGTGGCACTTTCTTTCAGAAAAGGATGTTGAAGTGTCTGAGTGGGTGTTGTGTGTGTTTTCTTTATAATTGTAGGGCAGTAAAGCAACGTCCTGATGTATCTTGCCTCTGGAAACTGTTAGGAGATACCTGTACTAGTGTGCATGTTATTTCACCAACCAAAGTGAATGTTCAAGTACCAGGATCCCTACTGAGTAAAGATGCAACAAAACAGACACTGAAGAAAAATGAGCTTCTCATACTGGGAGGAAGGTAATATTCTTTTATTGGCAAGAAGTCCTCTGCTGTTTAAGACTCTGTAGAGTCTCAAGTATTCTAGACTATTTAATTTGTAGAAAATAAAAGATGTGCTGATCTGTTGATAGCCACACATTGGGTAAATAGATTCTCATGCTTCTTCTGGATTACACTACTCATTTCAGGGTATGTTTTCTGTATTGCCACAGTGCTGTCAGCACCTGCTCCTTCTGTCTCCAGGTGCATGACTCCATTCTCCCTGCTATTCCACAAATCCCACCTGTTGAATTGCAGTATTTGCTAACTAATTCTACCAGGACAAAGTTCGAAACAATACTTTCAGCTTTCTCTCTGTGCTTCTTTATTGTAAAAAATGTCATAAATCCACTGTTTTGTGACTCCCTCTGAGCTTTTTTCAGCTGGATCTGTAAGGCAGGAAATACAGCTGCTTGGTGAATGTCAACCATGATCTGTCAAGTCAAATACTTCCTAGGGGAAGCCTGATGAACTGTAAAAATGACTGATGTTTGTTTTAAGTAAAAGCATGCATAATGTAACTGACAGAGCTTTGATTTAATGCATACTTATATAACCACACCTGTGGCTTCATAAGTGGTGAGCACTATGGATTGCCTTTAGACCAGGATGATTCTGATTCAGGCACAACAAGTGTCTGAATGAAAATGTATTTGTTGTTTTTTTTGCTTTCAGTTCTTGCCTGATTTTGTTTGTATTTATGCATGTTTACTTGGTTTAGGGTTTTTTGAATGCTTTTGAATGCTTTTTCAGCTTTCTTCTCTTCATGTAGAGACTTGGAATAATGATTCTGTGATTCATGTTTCTGTAGGTGTTATGGCAGAGCTTTAAAACTGATGGCTTTGCCTAGCATATGGTGTGATCTTGGAATAAATTATTATCGGCAAGCGGAGCACCTCACAGCAGTGGGCACTGATATGAACGAGATCAGTGAACTGCTAGAGAAGTCTTTGCAGGTATTGCCTGTATTTCCTGGTACATTCTTTAAATTGATGTTCATGCTTCTCTGCATACTTTCCTGTACACAATAAAAGCTACATCTCTGAATAAGTAAGTGCATAAAGTCTTAATTTTTGCTCTCCTAATCATTATAATCCACATTTCATTTTCTTCCAGTGTCTCAAAAAAGCTGTGAGACTTGACAGCAAAAATCATCTTTATTGGAATGCACTTGGTGTAGTTGCTTCTTGTAGTGGTAAGTCTTCAGTGACAGCCCTAGATCTCTGACATCCTAAATTAGAAGGCAGCTTGACTAATGGTGTTTTGAAATTCAGATACATCTAGGTCTCCTTTTTTCTTTCTCCCCCAGCTATTGGGAATTATGCTCTTGCTCAACATTCGTTCATCAAATCTGTTCAAGCTGAGCAAATTGTAAGTGCTGTAGACAGCTGCCATCTGTTTCAAGTGGGCATTTAAGACATTTCCCCTTATGCACTGCTGTTTCTGAGGAGTATAATAATGTATTGGTTTTAACTGTATTTATTCTGTTTAGAATGTTGTTGCCTGGACCAACTTGGGGGTTTTGTATCTGGTAACTGGAAACATTGAGGTAATTTATTTCCCATCTTCAAGTATAATTTTCCTTTCTGTTTCTGTTAAGGATGTGTACA
Source organism: Alaudala cheleensis (assembly GCA_013398995.1). Taxonomy (NCBI): domain Eukaryota; kingdom Metazoa; phylum Chordata; class Aves; order Passeriformes; family Alaudidae; genus Alaudala; species Alaudala cheleensis. The sequence goes on from VWYE01017231.1 coordinate 165,302, forward strand.
GGGATGAGAGTGTCCCTTTCAAATTCCAAAAATTTACGTCCTTTAAAAGAAACTTGATTGGCACTTGAGGAATGCAGATAAACTAAAAATCTTTTTCTGGGGGTCTAAAGTTAAATGAATTGTGAATTTCTGCAGAGTTGACAAAGTTTCTTTCCAGCAGCTGGAATGAAAACTTACTGGAAGGACAGAGAAGTGGTTAGTCACACCAGGTCATGCCAGATTTGGCCAAGAACTTTTAGTTTTAGGTCATGGCAGTGCTTGAGTTCCCATAGATACCTACTCTCTGATCATCAGCAGATGTATGATTTACTGTAACACTCAGAGAGTGTAAACTTCAGAGTTTCTCTGGAGAAAAATTAGAGTACACATTAAGTAAAGCGTGAAGCTGTCATGCAGTTAAAGTACATCCTGTCCTGTTTGTTGGTTAGAGCTACAGAGATCTTGTTTGATTGGAAGTCTGATGGTCGGAGTTATTTTTAAGAACAATAACTTGACAGTACAGACTGTGTACTGCTAAGGTTGCTAATGGCAGGACTTGGTTCCTTGTGCCAAATTGAGGGAGGAATTCTTAAGCATGTGTAGGCCATAGGGAGATGACTTGTGGGTGATAATCAGTTTTATCCTTTTGCAAATATATTTGTATTATAAAAAAGCAAATTTTCAAAACTGGATCCTCCAAGAGTCAGATTTTTAAATTGTTCTAAGAGTTGATTTAGCTTCTGAATTCTCTAGCTGGGAAGGAGGTATATTTAGAAGGGAGGGAAACTTTGATATTATGAAGTTTTCTAATTTTTTTTTTTATTTTCTTTATGACTAAACTGGTTTATTTCTCTGGGAAATGCATTGTTCTGTGTGATACAGAAGATGTTTTCAGTAGTGATCTAATTCGGTCCATTAAATCTCTTCTAATACTACTGCGTGTTGATACCTGTGTGTACTCAGAAGTGCTCTGTTACCATGCCAGACAGTTCAACAACAGTGTTCTCTTTGGTTCTACAGCAAGCTCATGAAGCCTTCAAGGTAGCCCAGTCTCTGGAACCTTCTTACCTGTTGTGTTGGATTGGACAGGTATGATGAAAAATCATAAAACTGCACACAAAAACTAGTTGTCAAAGAATTTAAAATTCAGCCTAGTAACTGGCATTTACTCATACTCTTAAAAATTGTGTTGAAGTAAAGAGAGCTTCTACTTCCTTTGTTTTCATTGTGGTAATACAATGGAAGTTACTGTGTTCATCAGACACACATGTTTTTCTGGCTGATATTTTGAGTTCACTAACAAACTGTTAACCATCACTGTGCTCTGAGGCTTTTTTTAGACAACTATCAGCAAAGCACTGTCTTTATAAGGTGATAGTTACTTCAGCTTCAGCTGTACCACCAGTTCATTATATGGCACCATCCTGCTCTCATCTCAGTCCCCCTTTCTAATGCTGCTGTAATAGGCTTCTAGTGTACCTGGGACAAAGCATTTCTCATTTCCTGGGCAGTCCCTTCCTCCCCTGCCACTGAGAGCTGATGTGCTCCTTCTGATATATAGGCTATCTGTAAATAGTTGAGATGCTTGTGACTTTTATGATCATTATAGATCAATTTCATAATCCCATGCTGCTCACCTGCTAATGATACCTAATCGGAAACTGGATTCTAGGAAAGAACTAGCCACCATCACATGTTGAAATTCAGCTCCTGTCAGATGTTGTTATAAATTGTTCTAATACACGCAAGTCTTTGTCTACACTGAGGAGTGTAGAGCAGCAGCTGAAAAGTTTAAATTACTGCTACAGCAGAGACTGCTTGTGTTCCTCTTGTGTTCATTTTGTTTTTAAAACCAATCTTGCTTGGAGACTATGATAAGAAAGTGTCTTCATGCTGAATGTTTAATATATGCATGACATAATATGTGCTAAGGTTTTTGTCAATGTCATAATTTTTAAAGTACATGACCACAGCAACTCTTGCTTCTCTCTAGGCTCTTATTGCAGAGACCGTAGGCAGCTATGATACCATGGATCTCTTCAGGCACACAACTGAACTCAGTATGCATGTAAGTGTAACAGTTGTATTGTTCTGAAGTTTTTGTATATCCAGTCTCTCTTCTTAGCAGATATTTTTTTTTTTTTTAAATAGGCATGTCTTGAATAGGGAAATTCCTACAGTCATGTTTTAGATGACATTGTCTGACTTCCATGTTGTTGTTTCTGACTTACGCTGGTATTGTATAGCAGACTTTATAAAATTCTTAAGTCCCAAGGGTTCAGGAAATCGGCTCCATAAGTAATGGAGAAACATTCTACATGTTCCACAGAAGTGGACAAAGATCAAAGGCATACAATACTCCTGGAGAGAGCAAGGATATTGCCAGGACCCTGAGTTCTAAAAAAGTCTTTCATAGTGTTTTTTTTTTTTTTCCACATGTTGTCCCTACAGTGATGTAGTACATTATAGAAAAATGTAAGAATTTGCTTTGCTCAGAGGGCAAGTTAAAAGTATGTGTAGAGTAATTAAGTTTGGTGTATACTTCCGCTTAACACTGATGCAGATTTTTAGCCAAAACTCTGTTCTAAAACATAGAATTATTGTAATCTGTAGTTATTTGCTGTATCTTGAGCAGGTTTAATAATTCCTATTTTGGGTGCTGTCTGTTTGTTTCTTGAGACTGAGGGAGCAAAAGGCTATGCCCACTGGGTGTGTTCAACGCTGCAGGATCAAACCAACAGAAACACTGAACTCTATCTGTACAACATTGTTCAAATGAATGCTATACCAGCAGCCCAAGTGGTCTTGAGCAAATACATAGGTAGGTGATTTAAATACCTCTCTAATACCTGTCACACCTAACAGATGCATTCAGAATGAACACATACACTTGTACTAGTTCTGGATAAGAGAGGTCTGGCTGAAGTGGGGAGAGGCTTTTTAGCTGTAAAGTAACTGAAAAAGGCTAAGCAGACCACTGACCAATTTTTATTAACACACAACGATGAAATACATGTGGGTTCTGTCTGTCTAGTACTTCCAGCTGTTTCAATGACCAGCAAAAATATGGACCAGAGTCTTGTCATGCTTCCCATAGAGTGTTTGCTCTCAGACTCCCTTTGCATGTGTCTGTATGCACAAGTGAAAATAAATACCAGGTCCTCTGCCTCTGTGGTGGGATGCTTGGCAGAAGATTGTTCCTGTGTGCTGTGTAACTCTGTATTCTCAAGCAGATGATTCTCTTAACCTTCAGCAGGTGATGGACTCTGGTTTTGTGCACAGCTCCAAGTCATCTTCCCCATTGGATATGTCTAGCCTGGAAAGCAAATAGAGCAAATGCAGATTTTTATTAGTCTGCAAGTATTCCTGTAAATAAATCATTTGAGTAATGTTTGCCGACTTTTGAGAGCCAGAAAATACATCTCACTATAAATGAGATGAATGTCAGAATGTATTTATTTGTGCCTTGTTCTTAAGGGGACTCTGGAGAGTTTTCCTTCCTAGTCTGGGAAGGAAACTTACAAGTCTGAGATGAGTGGACAGCTGACAAATTTGTGCCTTAGCAATTAATTAAAAATGACAAGATGACTCATCTTGGAAGGGACCATAATGGTCATCTGGTCTTACCTCCCTGCTCAAGCAGAGCTATGCTACAGAACATTGTACAGAATTGTTTCAGAGTGTGTTAAAAATAAAACATTGAGTTCTACTAGTATTTTACTGGAGTCTATGCAAGATGAATACTTTCCCATTACATTACAAAAGTAAAAAAATCTCCCTGATGAAAAACTTAAATATTAAAAAAAAACTTAAATATTGAGTGCATTATGCATTGCTGTTACATCATAATATTTTAAACGTTTCTTGAGCCAACCTCATGTCATGTTTTGGGTCATCTATCTCTTCTGTATTTGCCTGCCAGCCTGTCGGAATTATTCTAGTGAGCATCTGACAGAAGCATTTGGCAAAGTGTTCAGTGCATGTACTGTAGCTTCAATGTAGCAATGTTTTTGTAATGCTTTTTTACAGCTTGCTGATCTTGTTCTCCTACATTGTCAATTCTGATTTTTCTAGAAAGAAATCCAGATGATGCTTCTGCTTTCACAATGTTTGGGTTTTTGAATGAGTATCTGAATCTAAAACAACAGGCAGCCTATGCCTATGAGAGGTAAACTGCACACCTTTGGAAAGCTTAGAAAAGCTCCTTACCTCTTTTCCAAGCTCCAGCTGAAAAACTTAAGGGTCTTTCTTTTCCTTAGATAAACTTTACTTTCTCAGTTCAACAATGCTTTTCAGCTAAGAGTATTGTAGGGGTGGGCGTGCAGATGTTCCCATACCAAATTTGGAAAGACAACACAGAACTGGAAAAGTAAAGATGTCCTAAGACTTGTATATATTACCAGGACATTAACTAACTCACGTTGTGGAATGTCAATGAAATTGAAGGCAAAGGCAAGCTTGGTTTTAGGTTTATTCTCTATCCCACTCTAACTAATTGAGCTGGTTGGCCTTTGGGTTTGTTTTCGGGTTTTTATTCCTTCTCTCTCCCTTTCAAGGAGGGGAAGGGGCAAGTGAAACAGTGTTTGGTGAATGTGTTTGTTGATGCATTAAAGCAGTGAAATGGATTCTGTTTTTGTTTAGTTAGCATAGAAGAGCTTTTGCATAAAGAAGTTGTCCATTTTGCTCTGAGAACTGTTCTCAAAATATGCATCTTGTAGTCAGATGGTAAGTAACATTCATTGTGGTTATTTTTAGGGCAGCTTCACTGCTGAAAAACTCAGAAGATACTGAAAAATACAATACAGCAATGCAAAACTATGGCAGGTCACTGTGGTAAGTGTCTGTTGATTTTCTGAGCCCCTAACTTCAGGGGTAGTGAATGCAGTGGTACAAAATATGGTGAGGCTTTAGGTGGAACTTAAGGTGAAAGGTGGTTGCTAAAAATAATCTATTAAGCATTATTCCTGGCTGAAGGCAGGTTTGACTGAACTTTGTATTTGCTCCAGAAATGGGTAGTGTAATTAAAAAAAATCATGTTGCAGGGAATTGCTGTGTGTCTTCACCGACTGTAACATATCAGTGATTCCCATATCCTTGGCTTGGTACTAATGTGCCCTAATGTAGTCTATATAATGTAGCTGTTATATTATCTCCACAGTAAATTGTGGGGGTTTTTTTATTTTTATTTTTTTTTTTAATCTTGACTCTTGAGCTATGTGATAGGCTTAGTTTGAATAAAATTTCTGCTCCAAGGTTTGTTTAAAATCCCTTCTGCCTACCCTTTGAATTTGTATTGACTTTCACAAGCTGAAAGGTTGTGAGGTTGGAGTGTTGGATACATGTGTGTTGTCTTCCTGCTGATGAACCTTCTGCTGTAGTCCTACTCAAAATTCTAAGTTCGCTTCATGATGCCTTTCTGTTTCTGAGGGAATGCAGGACACAAATATGTAGACTTTCAAATTTCTCCTTAATAGGAGATAGTTCAAGGTCTACTCATTAAATATTTGTTAGCTCTCTAGGGAAACCTCATATATTCTTAAGTTTCTGTACATGACACTAAAACTTATAACCTATGACAAAGGGATAATTCGTTAACTGCAGAGAAGATTTTAAGAACAACTCTTTAGACTCCTGAAGTCTCACATCCAGGCTGTATGTGTTATTTCATGTGTGCAACTTACACAACATAAATCTCTAGTAACTTATAAGTAGTTCTAAAAAAAACAATTCCATATTACTCTTTCCATAATGGTCTTAGAACAAGAATGCTGTAATGTCTCTGAGTGTGCATTTTCCTGTATGCATGATCTACTTTTTTGCAAAAAAAAAAAAAAAGCTTGATTTGTGTTTTTTCATGTTTCTCCTTTGCTGTTTTCTCCGCCTGCACTGTGATGACCATTAAGTCATTTGCCTCGTATACAGCTGTCATGCAGATGTGGGGGACTTTTTCGTATCAATTTTTCTTCATGCAACAGATAGTTGGAGAGAGTAACTGCTGTAACAGGGAAAGCGTGGGAAATACTGCACATTCTTGTCCTAACATGCCTCTCTTCTAGGTGTCTCCTTAAAACTACTGTGGAATAGAAGATGCTGGTCCTCAAGGAGAGCTTGTCTGAATCATAGCAGCTGTTCTTCATACCAGCAGCATCCTTCATACCAGTGACTGCTTTTTTTTTTCTCTCTCTTTGCAGTGCTCTTGGGCTGTGTGATAAGGCCATTGAAGTTTACACATCAATACCCCTAACTGAGTTTGATGGCATTGTGGGGCTAGCCTTAGCTTACTTCAAGAAAGGGCTCTTAAAAGAAAGTATCAAAGGTAAAATTCAGAGCATTATGGAACATGTCTCTTGAGGTTAATCTTAACAAAATTCGTTTGCCTAGCTGACATTCAGTCTTTTGCTTTTTAAGTCTTAGTGCATAAGTGTAAATGCCACAACCATTTCATTACATTGACTACCATGTGTAACTTTGGGCACTACAATAACAAAAGACATTAAGCTGTTAGAGAGCATCTGGAAGAGGGCTGTGAAGATGGGGAAGGGTCTGGAGGGGAAACCTTACAAGGAGAGCCTGAGGTCATTTGATGGGTTTGGCCTGGAGCAGAGGAGACCTGATTATGGTCTTCGTCTGCATGAGGAAGTGAAGGGGCAATTACTGATCTCTTCACTCTCATGACCATTGACAGGACCTAGGAAATAGCCTGAAGCTGAGTCAGGGGAGGTTTAGGTTGAATACCAGGAAAAGATTTTTCACCCAAAGGGTGATTGAGTACTGGAACAGGCTCCCCAGGGAAGTCACCACAGCACCAATGTTATCCTCTGTTCAGGAAGCTTTTGGACAATGGTCTCAGGCACATGGTGTGGTTCTTTGAGTGTCCTGCACAGTTCCTGATGCTGGTGGGTCCCTTCCAAGTCAGCCTATTCTATAATTCTGTGAAAATCATTAGGCTATTACTAGGATGCTAGTATTATCCAAATGTAGTAAGGAAAAATAAGTTTTTTCAAGTGTTGGACTCTTGTCCATTAAGCTGGTTTTCTCTGAGCTTCCGTTAGTCTCAAATGAAATTATTTTCCTGGAAGAATCAGTTGCAGTCTAGAGAAGAGAAGACTGAGAGGTGATGTCATCAATATAAATATCTCAAAAGCAGATGTCAGGAGGATGGTGCTAGCCTTTTTGCAGTGTCGCCCATCAACAGGGCAAGGCATAATGGACATCGTCTAAAACACAAGAAGTTTCACCTCAGCCTGAGGGAGAACTTCTTTACATTGAGGGTGGCTCTAGAGCAGGCTACACTGTGATTGTGAAGTTTCTCCCCTCTGGAGACATTCAAAACCCACCTGCAAAGGTCCTGTGTCACCTTCTGTAGGTGGCCCTGCCATGACAGAGGGGCTGATCTCCAGAGGTCCTTTCTAAACCCTAATTATTCTGTGATTCTGTCATAGGTGGTTAATGTGTTGCTCAAAGCACTTCAGCTTAGTGGTAAATGCAATTGTGCTGTCATGTTCTGCACTTCTGAAATGTACAATTTCATAAAAAGGTATATGCAATGATCAGTGTAGAAGTGTAAGTGCTCACAAAGGTACAGTCAGATCAGTGTTTTAAATGATTTTTTATTTTATTTGGGATGAATGTGCCCATCTGAACTACTATTTCATAAATACACTATCAGAGGGAAGTATTTATACCATGTTCTTACAGACTTTTACTGAATATCCCAATGCTGCTTTTCATTTCTGTTCTTAGTTGCTACGTGTCAAACAACTCCCAGGCTCTAAACAGTGAATCTTGTGCTTCCAAACATAGTTACTTCCTAAGTCTTGGTCAACTTCTTTTTTCTTGTCTTCTGCTTATGATTTGAGGTGGGAAAATGCAATGAACCTGAACTTAAAGTGTCTTTCTGTTCTATTGTGCTATTCTGAAGGCTTTACAAAGGTTATGTTTTTTCTTCTATCTCAATTCTGAGTTTTGAATTTTTACCAGCCTATGAAAAAGCCTTGTCTGTTGCTGAGTCTGAAAAAGACAAAGCCCATATCCTGACTGCCTTGGCAATAATAGAATATAAACTGAACAACGTGGATGCTGCCAAGACGCTGCTGTTTAAATGGTGAGTGGAGGGAATAATCAGAATGTGATATTTTATTGTACTGTTGAATCCTCAAATTTCCTTTTTGTGGGAACTCAGGTGGATATTTTCGTTGTGTATTGCAGCATAAGAGTGGAAATGGATGCATTGTACTTACTCACATGATATGTCTGGTTTTGTTTTATGATCTGTCTCTTTCACATTCTTAAAGCAGTGTTGAGTGGAAGAGCTGAGCAGTTTGGATGCCCAACATCCTTTAATGGTAGTTTTGAAAACTTTATCTTTTAAGATAATATTACTTTGTAGTTGTCCTAAACACGGGGGGATATTTTTGCTCTTTAGGTGTAAGAACTCTGAATGAGCAATGAAAATAATTTCAGTCTAAATAGTCAGAAATCTCCAAATGATTGTGCTGGGAGCAGCAATGTAGACCAGGACAATCCTGTAGCTTTCCCATAAAAAATAAACCAGATCTCTATTAGTTGTGCAATTAAGTGGCGAGTGCCTGATCTGTGGAGGCTAATAGCCTGTGCATCATTGTTAACGTCCTAGTAGCAGATTTAAAAGTTACCATCTCACCTCTCAGGGGCAACCCTTTGTCAGTAGAGAACTCTAGTAGTGGCAGTGCAGCACCCATCTTACCAGCAGATTCCTGAAGTTACTAGAATAGTGACGGTCCATTACCATAAACCCCATGTAAGTGATGATTAGTTGGCTAGGAAACTGATGTTTCCTACATCTTATAAATCACTGCAGACTTCTATTTTTGTCATAAATGTGAACAGTGAGAGTTTCTAATGATGTTATTTGCTTGAGTTTAAAAAAAAAAGGTAGTGAATGGCTTAGGAAAGAAACATCACAATGAATATGTCTAGATCTGAATTGGAAACAATGCTGCAACATACATGATGGATTTTACTAACAGGAACAGAAATGATGCATTCTGGTCCAATAGGCAGATGGCTTTCTTGACTGGAATTTGTGCTAGGTGACTTAAAGTGCCCGAGTAGGACCTTGAACATGAAGCCACCTTTTTCATTTCTCATAATCAGCTTAGCACAGAGATTTTTAACAGTGAATATTTCTGGATAGCTAGTATGATAGAACACCATTTCCTGCTTGTCAAAGGGTCCTTCAGCTGGCTGTTCAAGTTTGATTAACAGCTTTTATTTTTTCCTTGCTAGGGACTGAAAAGAAAACATAGAATCAGAAGCTTACATTCTTGTCTTTTTTTGAAGGTATAGGTAATCATTAAGAGCTTGATTAGGTGGCTGTCCTTCAAGATAGATCTAGCCTGATCCAGGATCCCACAGTGAGGATTAATTCAACTTTCATGATGCATAGGAACAAGTGGACTCAGAAGTAACAAGAACTCTCATGTTAACAGTAAATTTAGCTTGTGCTCCAAATTAGTTGTCTCTTTCTCTCTGGTTCAACAGCTCATTAAAGGAACCTAGTACGGAAAGTCTGAAGGCATTGTGCACACTGGGATTGGTAAAGCAGGATGCAACACTTGCAACAGCAGCCCTAAAAGAATTACTGAAGCATGAAAAAGGGAATGATGGGATTTATGAGAGGTGTCTTATTGCATCTGCTGTTTATGCATTGCAAGGTAGAAATGTGGCAATCCAGAGGGAAGTCTCCAAAGCAATACACAGGTATAGTTTGTCTTGCTTTAAATTGCTTTGTAAATGTATTGCTTTGATTACATTGAAGAGTAAGCAAACCTGTTTATTTAAATCATTATTCTAAATAAATTTTTTTTTAATTCATTTTCAAAGGTGAGGTCCTCACCTAAGGTTGTACCTTTAGTTGACAAGCTTGCCTTATTTATGGAATCAAATAGCAGAAGTTTCATAGTTTGTTCAATTTCCTGATTTTTTTTTTTTTTTTTGTGGCTTTTTTGATAGGTTAGTTTAGTCTCCTGGAAAAGCATTTTTCATCCTGTGTAGCATAACCTTCAGCCTAGAAAAGTCCCTTGGGTTTTTATTTAATATTTTACAGTCTTTGAAGCTGTTTGTTCCATTAGCTAAGTATCCGTGTTTAAATTTGATTTGATTAGCCTTAGCATTCTGAGCCTTTCAGGAGAGCATACATCATAGTCTCTCCAAGTGTTTTCAGAAGCTATTTTCATGCAATTGTTTTTTTCTAACTACAATTAAAATTTCTTGTTCTTCATACTATGAAGACAAGACTTCCAGCCCTAAAGTTTGTTTTCTTCCCATGAATGTACATTCTGTGCATTTTATTTCTTTAGCTAGCTGTATAATGTCAATATTGTGTTGTTTGTTTTTCCCTGTATCTGTCTTTTACTACATCGGCATTGTTTTCTAAATAGAAAACATCTATTTGGTATTTATAGCCTACTGTGTCCTGGAAGACCAAGTGCATATCTAAACCAGAAAGTCTAATACCCTTTTCTTTCCCTAGTTACCCTGATAATCCTGCCCTTTGGTCTCTCCTGTCTCGACTAGTTCCACTGTATGCATTAAAAAAGCTAAAAGTAAGTATATTGCCAAAAATAAAGATAATGCATGTGTGCTGTTTACATTCCAAGTAGTCTGTGTTGTTTCTCAACTGAAAAAAGCCCCACCCTTTAGTGTGTCTCCCCAGTTAATAGGAAAACTTAAGGCTTACATACAGAGCAGTGCACAGACACATACTGAATTTATATACCATTATTTGCTTCTTTAATAAGGTAACAGTTCTTGAAATAAACTTAGAAGACGGATCTGCTAGAATTATACCAACAATAAAAGACTATACTATGTATGATTTCTTTAGTTTTATAGAGATGTGTTTATGTAAATAAATATATATTAAGATTTACCATGTTTAATTTGGTTAATGTAGTCACCATCACTTTTCACATTAGTCAATGTTTTCTTGCCACTTCTCTGCTTATTATTAGTGTTCCTCCACATAAATACTTCTTGTCTTAATTAGTGCTGATTATATAAACAGAAATAGCACCTGAAAACAAAACCTTTTCAATATGGAGCTAAAATTGGAAACCAGTCGTATGGATAAACTCTAGTCTGGAATGTCTCTTGCTAATTTTTTATAAAAAGATCATGCTGTAAGCATGATTGCCTCAATGTGCAAATTTTTTACTTGTAAATAACAAAGATAAAAAGATTTTGGCATATTTTGCGTAAAAGTAATTAGCCATGTCAAGAAATCAATTGTTTGGTTTTTTTTAATTTTGCAGGGAGGAGCTGTGGCAGGAGGTGTTGCACATACACTTGATGTAAACCATGGAAAGGTTTGCCTTTCTTAAAATGCAGATTTTGTAATTCCATAAACAGTCCTAAAATTAATTCTGTCTGATCACTTGCGATGTTAAATAACTGTTATGTTCTGTTTTACAGGAAGTCCTGCTGAATATTGCAGTTAATCAGTTGGCAGCAGGATGTCACATGTTAGAAGATCAGAAAAACAATCCCCTGAAAAATATTCAGAAGGCCATCCATGTCTCTCCAGGTTACTCTTGTTCTCAAGCATAGTAGTGATTGTTTGTCTTTTTATCCATCAGAAGCAATAGTTACTAGATTAAAGTAAAATCTACTTTAGTTGGGCTGATTTGTTGTTTAGGGTTACCCATGTATCTTTGGGGGAAAATGCTTAGAGTGGAAATTGTCACTGTTGTTCCAAGTTTACTGAAATGGGAATTTAGCCAGACAATAAGAAAAATATCACTGGGTTTTAAAGCTTGTTCTAAACTATAAGCAATTTCTTAATCTCTCAACAGGAAAAAACAAGTATTATTTAGTATACTAGACAAAATTGAATAACATATGTTCCCTGAGTATGCAATACCAGACAGAAAAGAATTATTAATCTACCTTGAGATTTTGTATTAGAAAGGTTCTGTTAAAATGTGTGGATTTTGAAGAGATGCAGAGACTTATATGGTTGTCTTACTAAATTGTCTTCTTCCTTTACCATATGAAGTGCAAGCCTGGTGGGGTTTTCAATTGCTAATACACGATAGTAAAATACTAAACATTGCTTATTCTGGAACCATTTTGCTCTGATGCATAAGGCTGGCTATAAGTTAAAAATTTCAGTTACTTTCCTGCAGGAAATATGAGTTTATGACTGCTGTTTAAAAGCAGTATACTTTACTTTGTTAGAGCTTCAAGCTTTGTTTCATTTTGCTGGCAAAATTAATTATTTCAAGGGTGAAAATTTAAATAAATAAAATCTTTGTCCAGTTCAGGAGAGAGATTGCTCTTACAGTAGTAGGTGTTCTTCAAGGGACTATTTAAAGGTGAAGCTGATGCAGGAATTAGCTTGCAGTGGAAGTAGGCATCTATTGCTGTAACTTTCATGCTGGTGGGCAGAACAGACTGAGTCTGTGTGACTGAAAGCTGTGGATGGCATCTTGGGATTTTTGCTGCCACTCTCTGTTTTGTGACAACTCTTCAGTGATAGCCAAGATTAATCTGTGTTGTCAAAAATAAATGGGCAGCTTCAGGTTAGCACACTGAAGTTATCTGTGAAATAGACATTAGTTGGCTTTAGGAACAGCATCTTCCTTTTATACTCTGATGAAATCTTACTGGTTAGAAGCAAGTAGTTTTCGCCTTCCTTGGTTTTAGCTCAATTACTTCTCTTACTGTTGGTGTTTTATTTACAGTGTATGGTTCCATTGATAGGTATGCTTTTATGCTTCATCTGGTAAAGACCATTCTAAGTGAACTACCAGCATATTTAGAATGGGGCTGAGTTCCCTTTGACCATTCTTTTTTAGATAATCCTGCTGCTTGGGCCGTGTTAATGGCAGCCTGCCACGCTGAAAACACTGTTGTCTGTCTAAACAACACCAAACCAAAACGAACAGGTCTAGAGATGACACTCGTGTCTACAGTTTCAGCCAAAAGTAAGCTATACAAGTTTCCTATTTTAAAAAAACAAAATTATCTAAGTTTGCAATACTCTTCTGAGCTTGCAAGTAATCTGAGGATAACTCAATTAGTGGTATGAGCTGTAATTGTATTTTACACAAAAAAGCCTTTAAATTATAATATACAGCTAGGTTTAGATCCTTAATGGCAGTTTGCTTTCCACTCCAAGGCTTCAAATGGTTTTCTAAAATAGTGTTTCTGAACTCTGATGCCTACACCCATGAAAGTTGTGGGTGTATTACATTGCAGCAGCAGTACTTACATGAAAATACTAAAGTAATCTAGTAAAATTTAGTAAAAACTCTTCCAGTAGATGCTCAGTCTTGTTCAATGTCCATAGCATTTTGAAAACTGGAATTAAAATTCCATGTTTGAGTGATCTCAAACAATTAACTCAAATGGTGTATGCTTACTTCCCCTCATGCTTTTAATTTTGACATCTTTGAATGATCGTACTAATGAAGGGAGCCATGTCACATTAAAACTCATAAAAATTATCTCCCTCATCCCCCAGATCTAGAGCCTGTGACCATGGTATGGTACTACATCATTAACAGTGATCTTAGTTTAAGTTGTCTGTCTTTACAGCTGGAGACAGTAACCTTCCGCATAATTACGTCCGTACTCTTGAGGACTGGTGTCTGTGTCAAGCTATTACCAGTCTAGAGGAGACTGGTAAGCTATCAGAAGCTGAAGCTCTTTGTAACAAGGTATGATAGATAAACTGGCAGATTGTGGTAGAATTGTATAGAGGCCAATTTTTTTGTGCATTATACAGAGAGAGGTAACATTTGAATTAGTAACTGTCTGTTCCATTGCAGCTACAAAATACAGTAGTTCACAGAATCACAAAATACTCTGAGTTGAAAGGGAGCCACAAAGATCATCAAGTCCATCTCTGAAGTGAATGGCCTATATGGGGATCAAACCTTCAACGTTCCCATTATTAGCACCATGCTCTGACCAACTGGACTGATTGTTGACATATTCTCCCTACCCCAGTATACTGTTTGCAACATCAAAACTGCATTAATAGTTGAAACAAGTAGTGTGTGTCATGATAAAGCTGAAGTATCTTCTTCCTGCCTAAAATTAAGCAAAACATTACCAAAATTCAGGGCAGGAAGTCAGGATAGGAGACATACATGGGACCGATTTCTTCTGAGCCCCAAGTGGATGTTACAAGTTTAATAATTAAATTAAACTTGTAATAATTGTCTTGTGGCAACCCAGCTGAGGAAGGGAGCTAGGCTGTTAGCAACATTCGGGAAGGTGTTTACGAGCAGACTTGGCAAAAGGTAAACAAAAAAGCACATGTCCCCAATTTTCATTAAGGAAAATTACTAATCACATGCAAATGTGATCCTTGCTTTTGGTATATTTCATTAAAGTGGATGGGAGTTTAAAAAAAAAACCCAAACAACAAAACCCCAAACCAGACAAAAAGATTGATTGAACCTGCTGGTTTTCAAGAGTAAATTCTTTCTTGCCTCTTTGTTTGCTTGATGAGGTGTTTTCCTTCTCTGGCCAACATGTCTACTGACCTGCCTTCTATTAACAATTATCAGAGATTTCGAGATGTACAAGATGTGTCCTTCCCCCAGTTTGGGTATGGGGGAAGGTTTTGGTGGATTTTGCTTGTATTTTGTTGATTTTTGTTTGATTAAATAGCCTGGGGAAGAGGATAATCAGTGTCTTTAATTAGTGAAGAGAAAAGGATAGCATTCCTTAGTACTATAAATTCTCAGCGGCAGTTTTGGACCCCAGAATTCTCAGAAAGCAGTATAACTGGGAGTGGTGAGTCAGATACTGCTGTCATTCAATTGTGAAGGATTCACAGGCAACATACTTTGTTTAAAATAAGTGAAAAGTACAGGTGTTGTTTGTTCAAACAAATCTGTTTTGAGTTATAATTCTTGGAAGTATTGTGATTTCAGCATGGAAACTAACGTGCAGTGAGGTTTGTAGAAGCTTCACATGCTTCACCTGAGCAGAATAAAGCAACAGATTGCTAGTTTTCTGTCTTTGCTTTTTTTGTGTTTATTCAAAGAAATACTCTCTGGATACCTACTGAGTAGGAAATATTTAGTAAAGTCCTTCTGTTCCAGTGAAAATAAAATGCCTTATCTGGGAGAACTGAAATTGCTTGAAGCATAATCGAGGACTCTTTTAGCCCAGGACAGATTTTTGCCTCTATTAATAGGCCCAGAATTTGTAATAATTGTCAAACCAAGTGAGAGATTTCTTTCAGAAACCTGTAAAAGCAGGGAATGTACAGAATTGAGCTTAGACTTCAAATGTATTTTGGGGACAGAAAAAGTGTTACCTGTCTTTATGGGTCAGACCCTAGAACAATCCTTTGTGCAGAAGAGGAGAAAAACTCTGTTTCAAGCATCCTGAGAATGTTTTCAATGTTGTTTTCTGTAAAGAACAGGACAGAAAATCTAGGTATCCTTGATACTGGGCAATGATAATTCTGGCTGCTTTGGTTTTAGGGTTTAAAAAGCTGCCCTGAGCACCCAGCTCTGTTTTTGCTTTTGAGACAAGTTCAGTGTAAGCAGCTGTTGCAGTCTCACAAAGAACTTCCAGACAACATCCTGGAGGAACTTCGCAAAACAGTCATGTCCAGTTCATCCTCAGCTGCAGCCTGGCAAGTAAGTGTGAATCTCTTCCCTGAGTGGTGTACCCACATTTGTTTCACTGCTTGATTTTACTTATCTGCTGACAGTCAGTGACAGAAAAAACAGTCTAAATTCTGTTTGTTCCAAAGCTGAAATGTTAACTTCTATAAAAGTTGAAATATTGAAGACTGCAGGAAGACCAACCAGACATGGAGGCTGAACAATTAAAAGCTTGAGATAAAAGCTTGGAATCCCTGTCTTTAGGGATCTGTGATTTGACATATGAGCAGAAACAATTAAATACTTCATAACCCTTAAGAATAAATAGACGTAAAGGGTCTCCTAATGTAGTAATACACAATTTCTTATTTAGGGTCTGAAAACCTGAGTAAGTCTCTTTCTCCATAATGTCCTGACTTCAGGTGTCACTGTTCCCTTGAGTAAGTTGGTTCTGTGGAAAATCACTCCCAGTAACAGTGATCACTAATTCCCTTCGGTAGCATGATGAGTGATCATTTTTAGTTGAGATGAAAGTGCTGAAACTCACTTCATATGCTGCTTCTGTGAGTCAATCTGAGAAGTCTCACACATGCTGAGAAATCCTTTTGTGGTGCAGCACCAAATATGTTTATTTTCTAACAGCTGCTTTTTAGTTTACCAATTACCTGTCTTTACCAATGTAAGTGGCACATTATTTTGAAAAATTACATGAACTTTCAGCATCCTTTATGTAGCTGAAGGATTTATGATGTTCCTCTGACTGTTAAAAACTTACTTGTGGTAAGATTCAGTGAAGTTGATTTCACCCTTAGAAGATAAGTGCAAGGCCGCTGTACAGATCATGATCTCACTTCTTAGAAGGCTGCTGATCCTCTTCTCTTCAGAAACACCAGGAGCATTATTTCTGGGGAAGATGCATTTTTGATGCATTTTTATGTGATCTGTGAGGCTTCATCTTTCTGAATATAGAACTCATTCAGGTTGAATTTGCAAAACGGGACATGCAAGAAATGGTTGTATCCTCTATTTTAATAACATTTTTTTAATCAAATTAGGATTTGTATACATTCTTTAGCATCCCTTGCATAGCCAAGTCATCTTGCTCACAAGCAGGGAGAATAAGTGAAATGAGTGCACATGATATGGACAGTGGGAGGGGATGATTTGTTTTGGTCTTCTTAATCTAGGCCTGTGAGGAAGATCTTTTTAGCCTTCAATTAAGGGAAGTATTTCTCAGGGCTTAGATAGCATTCTGAAAAACTTGGCTGCTACATATGCTCCTAGTAGGTAAATTTATGCTTTTATGTTTTGTGTCTCTAGACTTCCTATGAGTTTGATTTATCCATTGTGATGCCTTACAGTTTTACTGCATTAGAGGGGCCATTAACTTTTCTTTCTGACAAATTTTTGGCTTTTGTCTAAATTCATATTCGGGATTTAAGAGTGTTGCTGAACTGTTTTTTTGATGGCTGTTCTGCTTTTTGTGCTATGACTTGTCAGGAAAATAGAGAAAAAGCAGATCTGGCAAAACTGCCTTTGTGCCTTTGTGCTTTTGCATGAGGGTTGTCTTGTTTACTTCTTGAGTGCTAGACATCTTCAGCTGCAAAGAGCTGAGGCTGAGGGTAGCTTTTTTTCTTGCACATAAATTAAAGTTTTACTCTAAAAAGCAGGCCTGCAGTTTGAAGTCAAGAATTCACAATATGACTACTGCTAATTAGTATTAGTAATTTTGAGTGTTTTTCTCTGTAATTGGAAGTAACTTCTATGCACCACAAAGGGTTAATAATTTTTTGCCGCTCTCTAACACCAGACAGTCTTTACTAGGAAAAGTCTGGAGCCCTTTTCTCAAAAGCAAGGGAATTGCTTTGTTTACTTGGTGATCCAGCAGCAAAGAATATTTCTACATATGGCTTGCACATCTTCATGCATATCATGTATATCATGTAAAGGATTTGCAAATATGGCTGCATCTGCTTCAAAAAATGTGTGATGACTACAGAATTAGAGAAGCTAGAATCCTTTTCCTTCTCTTCGTGAGGAAATCCAGGACATCTTGTGCTGGCAGAGCTGGCAGCTGAGAGAACCTATCAAAAAAGTCCATGAGTGGGCTAGGGAACTCTCAAAATAAGTTACTGTAGTGAGGTGTACTGCCAGCTCTGCAGCAGACTGATTTTTCTGAAGGGCAATGCACAGTATATTGCTGGAATGAGGAGTGGGTGTATGGTTTTAGCTAATAGTGTGCTGAGGTACTCTCATAAATTGGACTAAATGATATGACCTAATGGATGTGTGTTTTGGTAGCTCCATAACTGATTTTGTTGGGTGTTTATTTTCAGTGGCTGGCGAAAATATATCAGTCTCAGAGAATGATGACTGGAGCAGAGATGTGTTACAGAAAGAGTCTGCAGTTGGCATCCCAGCAGGGCAGCTGGAACGGGAAGTTATCCAGTCTGCTCAGACTAGCTATGCTCGCACTGGAAATCTGCATGGTAGGGTAACCAATGTGACATCACTGCATGATTTAACTGAAGTTGGTGGGATACAAGGCTTCTGTAGCCGTTAAATGAAGCCCCTGTTGAAATGACTTAACATTTTATAAATGACAGCTAGAGAATAAAATGAGACTTCAAAGGGCACTGGAGTATTCTTAGAACGTGTCTTTGTAAGAGAGGTTGCAGTGTAATAATCACAGAGAACCAGATTATGCCTAAGAGGCTCACTTGCTCAGTAAGGCTTGTCTATAACAGCTTTAGTTTGACATACTAAAATTGACATACCCTTCAAATGTCTGTCCTCTTGTTCAGACAACTGCCTTAACAGATGTTTTTTCTTCACTGGTGCCTGAAGAAGTCAGTCAGTCATATTTCAAGTATTTTTATGCTGTATGGTCATTTCCAGACATGATGCCTTGCACTGAAGTCTGAGAACAATTTAAGGGAATTGGATCTTGTGGAATAAAGAAAAGTACTCTATTCCTTGCACTGGGAGACAAGATGAACGTACCTCAGACACTTGACAAGTGTTTATCCTCTTCAAGCAGTGTACTTCCAGAATCTAAAATCTACTATAAAATGTAGATACTGCTGTGATCTTGGCTAATGCTTTTTCACATTTTAATGAATGACCCAGCTGTAATCAAAATTAGGCAAAGTAACTCTCTATATCCTGAGATCTTGTGTAGGAAAAGACTGTCAGATTTACTGAGGATGAAGCTGCAAAACTGTTCTCCTTTTTGGAGAAGTGAGTTGTCCTCAGTTTTTCTCACAAGCACATTGCTTGCAAAGGCAGAATTTTCCCTGCTGTTATTCTGTCAGCTTTTAGTGGTCTGCTTTGTTTCTTATTGCTCCTAAATGCTTTCAAAAGTCTCAAGATACCATCTAATTTGATTAATACTATTTATTCAGGGGCTGGCCTGAATTGCTGAAGAACAAACAAGACTTCATTTAAAAATGTGATTAGTATGAATTTGATTATCTCCTCTCAACTTTTTAGATGAGCAGGGAGCTGATAAGTGGATATTTTTTTAGCATTTTTGCACCGGTTTAATGAAATGTATGAAAGCCTGGTGAAAAACTTGCTCAAGTCCAAGAAAGCTCTGTATTTGAAAATTGTTTGTCTCCCAGTTATCTTCCAAGTAAAAATTTGGTCACCTTTCAAGTACAGTAATTTGAATGCTGTCCAGACACAAGGGGGATAATAAGGTTTTTCTAAAGACAGTTTTTATTTCTTTGCTTTCCTTGTATTCTTAAGATACATGGCTTTTCTCAATAGTTGCTCTGTTAGGTGATTATGGTGTAGGAATTGTTTTTGACGTCTAGTAAAAAATTATGCCACTTCTGGGGATAAAGTCTACATTCTAGAATAGTTTTATATAGGGTTTCTGAAGCACTACTAAAATGTGTATGAAAAAAACAAAAAGACTGTTTGCATAAATTAGCAAGAAGACTGCTGGCGAGGCTGATCCTAAATAAGTTAACATTACTTTTTAAGGCCCTTCTAACCACTGTTAGTCTGGGGTTTTTTTAAAACAAGTGTCTTTCTAACCTGCCAAATAATTCTCAGAATGGCTTGAATTAAACCTGCTTTCTAGAGAGATGCAGAATACTACAGTAAAGTCCTTTTTCCAACTGTTTTTTCTTCTCTTTGTTTTTTTAAATTTCTTTGCTTATTATTCTCTTCCTTTATTTTATTTTTAACTTTTATAATAGGCTAATGTCTCAAATGAACACTGGCCATCCTTGGTTCAGGAGGCAACAACTGAAGCTTTGAAACTTTCTTCTTGCCCTTTGGCAGCTCTGCTTCAAGCCCTGCTACAGTATAATCGCAAAATGGGAGCAAGGTATGCATGATCTGTTTTGTTTTCAGTGGAATACAGTGTCTGAAAATACAAATGGTCATATTCTGCAGATCTAACTTCAAGAACTTAAAGAAACTTGAATGCGGAAATTAATTCTTGAAATAGTGTGGCAATTGAAAGGGAGAGGGGAGGAGGGGTTAGTAATGTGGGGAGCAGACAAATCTTCCATTATTTGTTAAAAAAACAAACCACCCAGAAAAGAAAACAGCTGTAGGACAACTTTTATTTTAAAAGCATGTTATCTAAATAAATCCATCAGGGAGACTACACATTCTGAAAAATCTTCTGAAATAGCACCGTGGAAACACATATCACTGCCCTGACTACTGCTGGGATTAATTTTGATCCTAAATTGGGCTCACAGTGAAAGTTCATGCCCATTCTTGAACAGCCCAGTGGACACTGTGGCTTTTTGAGGAAGGGGGGAAGCATTTAGAGAAGTGGTTCTTGGAATCTTCCTGTGCTGTATATTTGGTTGTTACGTCCATTTTGTCTTTTACAGTATTTTTGCTTAAGCTGTGGAAAACTGGAGGGTTTTGTATGGTTTTGTTCAATAATTCTCCTGTTTCATAGGTAATTCTAACAAACAGGCTTACTTTTTTTCTTGGCTCTTCGGATGACAGCCTAATGTGATTGTGATGGTTGTCACAATAAAATCAGGATAAAAAATTAAAATCAATCTTATTACACAGTTCACGTAAGTTAGTATCTGGAATTGTATCAGAAGATCTAATTGATCAGCTTAGATGTTTCAAAATCTGGAAACAAGAAATTAATCTTAAATACAAATAGCAAACAAAACCATGTAACTTCTCAACAGCCTGTTAAATAGCAATGTATTGGAATATCACATTGGCTATAAAGGACAGAATTCTTAAAACAAGAAGCAAAGCTGGTGGAGCATCAGTGAATCAATATGACATCCCTACATGTAGTTGACAGTTTTTACCAGATTTCTAATGGCACTGTGAATCTGAAAATCCCTTTAGGGAATGGTGTATGTTAGGTATATGGTGTGTTGGTGTTGGAAGGCGGTATTAACCAAACAGAATTTTAGACTTTCTGCACTGATTTAGTGTAGTACTCTATTGGTGTAGTACTCTATTCCAAATACCTTCTCTTCTGCAATTTCACATCTTGTCTCTGTTTGCAGGAACATCAGTGAGGGCTTTCCCCTATATTACTTCTGGCCACTGTTGTGTGCTTTGTTATGTTACATGTGGCCTGTTCAGTTGAATTTGATTTGGATTATGTTTCCATTTCCAGGGAGACTCGGCGAATGTTGGAGAGAGTGGTTTATCAACCAGCGAATCCAGAAACCATAGTGTCAGTGGCACGCTGGTACCTCCTGCAACACCTGTATGCCAAAGATGATTGTGAATTAATAGATGTAAGACAGTCCACCTTATACAGAACTTCTATTTGTTTACATTTGATATTATACTTGCAACTGGAAAGTGGGGTAGAAGGAGGCTAGCATGGTGTTGGCAGACCTGCTCATGAGGTGCAAATGTACTTCAGCTTTTGAAATCAACACCATTTTGTTTGAATGCCTTTCATTCCTCCATGCAGTAATGAAAAATAAACGTGAAGTCTCTAGTCCAAACTTGCAAGAGTTCTACTGGTGACTCTTCAGTAGACATGAGGACCATTAAATATAAATTTTAGCACTGAAAACATTAATTCCCTCTTGCCTGGCTAGAACACATCATGTCCCTGGCCAAAAATATCTGAGCAGTAGAATGTTGTGTGCTCTATATTAAAGATTTATGTCTGTAACTGTACATAATTTTTAGTACACAGTAGATGCTGCATTAGTTTCTGTTGACAGTACTTCCCTAATGTATTTGATCAAACTCACAAATCCATGCTGCTCTTTCATGAAGTGCAAGTGGGGTGTCATTTATTTTGGCTTATAATGAGAACTGCTTTTCTCCTCAAAACCTGAATACACTCCAATCCTCATTGCTGCCACTGGCAAGGATGTCTTTGGCCCAGATTATCAGCTATTCCCTGGTGAAATACTGAATCCAATACGAAGTACATTTGGAGGCACATATAAAAAGGTGTGGACAAAAATCCATGCACAGTCATGCAGGTAGATAAAAACTAGATTTAATGAGTTCAGAAGATCCTGGTTATGATCTCATTGCACTTGATTCTGGAAAGTCACCTACAGTCCGTGCTGATGAGTATGATAATAATGGCTGGAGATTTGCTTGGTTCTTCTTAATGGTTTTCTTTTTCAGTATGTATAATGTCATTGGGTTACAAGAGATGTGCCAGAAGCTTATAGACATTAGGTTGCTGTAGAAAAGCTCCAAATATGATGTGTGGAAAATAAATCAGGGAAGTATGAATTTAACTGGGGGAGGAAAAAGGATGCGGCAGCTTTTTTAAAGCAGCTTCAGAGGACACTTCAGTTTGGCAAATGGAGATTTATACAAAGGTGAGATTTAAACAAAGCAGGAGTCAAGTGTGTCTCAACAGGAAAATGGGTCTGCTTGTTTTATTGCCAGCAGGTGACTACTTGTCAGAGTAACCAGTTGTGCCTTTACAGAGCAATGGAAGTGATTGCAGTCACTATAGTGCAGTTTGGATCTTCTAAGCAAGTTGATGTGTAATGTTGAATATTTCCTATCTGGGGATTATGGGTTAGATGATCTTTTAGTGGAACTGGCTAGCAGGAATGAAAGTACATTTCAGGTTGCCATTAAAACACTAACAGTAAAATCTTAAATTCTCAGGTCATTCTTTATTTTTTCTCTGCAGGTGCTTATAGAAAATGCCAAAGCTAATGGAGATGTCAGAGTTCTGGAACTAAATGAGAAATTGTCAGCAAGTGCCTAGAATGGACTATCTCAAACAATACTCTTCTGTTCATCCAGTTGAATTAGTTCAGCTTCCAGAAGCATATATAGTTTGGGCTGTTTTGTTTGTTATGTCTGATTAATTTTTTTCTGTTTCATCAACTGCAGCCTTGTCTTTAGTTTTGCTTTTTCTTGAACAAAAATAGGTTATTTTCATGTTGAGTTACACACATAAAATCACATTTATTTTTAAAAGAAGACCCTGAAATTTGCTTTTGTTTGCTCTCCCACTTAAACTTCGTTGCTATTCACAATAGAGTATTTCCCCCTAGGATGCACAGAGAAGTACAATATTAACTCCACTGCCAGCGATGCCAGGTTTTCTTGGCACAGAATCTTGAGAGCTAAGTAGCAGCCAACTTCTGTCATCTCTCGGTAACTCAGCTGCTGATTGCTTAATTGGATGAATCATGACAGTGGCTCTTAAGACATGTTGTTATTTTGCTTTTATGTACATGAAAATAAAAAGTAAATAAAGCAATGACTCTGACCTGTGAAAGTTACCATGAGGATGTTCGCTCTGTTGATAGGAGTCATGATAGTGGTCCATTTTCTGGTTTAAATATTGAAATTTCTGTCCAGCAGAAAGGGAGGAAATAGAATAGAATAGAATAGACTAGAACAGGCAGGAAAGGGCACTTCAGAGGCGTGCAGTGGGACAGCATTGAACATGCACTTGCTTTTGGAACCAGTTGTTCTGGGCTTACAGAAAACAAGGTGCTGAGTTGGAGTGCAAGTCACACACATAGATCTCTGGAGAGTGTGCCACTGTCATTTTAACAGGAAAACTCAGATCAGTGGGTTGGGGTTTCTAGTCTGTGAAGGTAAGACAAACACCTCTAAATAGCAAGAATCTCTACTTATCCTCCATACTTTCATTCTCTCACTTTCCTTAAAAAGATTTTCTTTAAATTTAGATCTATTATACTTCCCTTCGCAGCCTGCTGTCAAATAGCCTTGAACTATCAGTAACTGCACATCTTAAATGGAAATGCTGCAAAAGCCAGACATATGACTCTCAAGAGGAGCTGTAACTTTTTTTAGCTTCCTGCTATTAAAAACCTGGAGAAATTCTTGCAGCCTATGGTTTGTATCCTTGGCATATGGTCTTGATATGCGTGCCACCCACTCTAGTGGTAGAAAAGCTGTCATCGCCAGCTTCCTGGCAGCACAGTAAGCAACTGCCTGTCCCTGTTGATCCTTCTGTTTGAGCATTAGCCTAGACTTTGCTTGCACTGAGCCCTGAATACCTTCTAGCATCTAGGAACACCAACAGGTGACAACAGCCCAGAGATGCCAGTTGAGAAACCATCAACTGTGAACACTCTGTATTAGAAAAAAAAGTAATAGCAGTATGGTGTTTTTTCTCTTTAGAAGACCATGAACTTATATTTACTGTGAACAGTGATGAACTCCTTGAATAAGATAGTTATACAGCCTAAAGTTGTATTACATATGCTGTAGGAAAAAAACCCCGCAAATCTCTGCCACGTACACATTGAAAAGTGCTCAGGGAAGAGGAGTTTAAGCTTCTGTAAAGTTCAACAACATGAAGTACAAGTCTCGCCCTCCTAATTTTTTAACAATGTATAGCCTCTACAAAATTGACACATTGTAGGAAGTCTGATGTAACACTGGCAATACTTTTAAATTCATGCAGGTTCAGGCAACCATGTATTTTATGCAGTGTAGAGCACAGCAAAGCACAAAGACACATAAGCATCACTGATTTGGGAAACTAAGAATTGTTTATGGATTTCACTGCATGGGAAGTCCTACCTTCAGCTGCTCTTGCTGTAAAGGGGGGGGGGGAAATAAGGCAAAATGGAACTAGAGCTAATGAATTGAAGGTAAAACTTTTCATGTCTTCAGATACTAGATGTTACCTTTTTTGAACCCCATGCTGGTTCTCGCTAGAGAGCACCTGCAAGACTCACAAGCCTTCCTCTTGGTTGTCACTTCTGGGAAGTAACTTGGATAGCATTTTTATTCATGTCTTTCTGAATTTTCTTTTTTTCAGGTTTTCAAGTCTTTGTGTTCTGTATTTGTTTGAGCAGCTCCAGACATTCATTAATAGATTGAAAACCTGTAAAAGAATAGGAACAATTAATTAAATAGTGGTTGCTTTCAACACATACAAAGATGATTCTTTGTCTCTGCAAAGTTTTCTGATCCATGTTTAATACAAATCACATTAAATCAAATCTATCCCATTATTTCATTGAATAGCATCAAAACACAATAGCAGCTTGGGTTGCAAGCTCCTTGTTATTGGGAGAGCTGTCTTCCAATACATTGGACAATACCAAGCATGATTACAACCATGATTGACCTCAGGCATGTGATGTGGCGGATAGAAGACACTGTCTGTCTCTTTAAAGGGGGGGATTGTTTGTTTTTAAGGCTATCTTTTTTCACTGAGCATTCAGAGTTTTTTGTTGGTTTGTTTTTTCCAAGACCACAGTCAAAAACTGTGTTTTCCATCAGATGCTGATACTGTTCAGCAGTTTGCCTACCAGATAGCAAAGTTGGTGCTGTGTATTTCACGGAGTTGTAGGAACTGTAAATAGACTTACTCCTTATCTGAGATGGACACTCTTGTGCACTTCTGGGAGAATGGGAGCTCAGCTTCACCAGCTGTTGTGTTGCTTGTAAGTGTATAAAAAAACTGAGAGAGAAGAGTGCGGACAGTTTTTTTCCAAAACACAGCTACAGAGCACTTGAGAGACTTTTTTTTTGCACCACTGTATAGTCAAATACTGTCAATACAGACTGAAGAATTGCAGTATTGTAGGCTGCTGGTACCTCACTGCAGTAACTTTCAAATTACAATGCAGTAGTTAGCTTTGTTCAGCATCTCACATAGGTGTTAACTTCTTAGGAACTAAGAACTGAGCAGCCTTCTATTTTTTTCTTAAAGTGCTTACTGTAACGTGGCTGCCAATGTCATGTTTTTCTTTCTGGAACAGTTCTTTAATGTGGATTTGTTTTGTCACTGCTGCAGTCTAGTTAGTGTTCAACCAAATTGCTTCATAGTGCTTTGAATTTTGCAAGTTCCAGACACATCTCTGATTTATAGAATGCCAATCTGTGCTGAAGCA
Organism: Alaudala cheleensis; assembly: GCA_013398995.1. Taxonomy (NCBI): domain Eukaryota; kingdom Metazoa; phylum Chordata; class Aves; order Passeriformes; family Alaudidae; genus Alaudala; species Alaudala cheleensis. Next base: position 191,223 of record VWYE01017231.1, read on the forward strand.
CCAACAGCTGCTGAGACAGACAGTCAAGAGGCTGCCTCTGTCCCCTTCAAGCGGCTCTGTGCCTCTTCAGCAGCGTCCTTTTCCCCTGTCAGCCCTGCCAGAGAGCTGTCAAGGGAAAGCAGTCCTTGGACTTGAGTTTGAACACAAACATGGCCAAAGCTTGGTATAAACAGATCTCTTCTGTCCTTATCTTCCACAGGCTTATTTTCAACTTCTGTGAAGTAAAGAACTTTCTCAGCAAGATCACCAAGATATTTTATTCTGAAATTTCTTAGCTATAACTTCATTTGAGAGCTATCTTTTGCTCATCTCAGAAGGCCTTGTAGACAACTAAGCCTTGTCCTGTCATCACTGAGCTTAGTTTACTACAGCCTTGGGGCAGGACTTATGGGTGGGTTGCAGATGATGAAGGAATTGGAGGTCAAGTAAAGAGCTGGAGTACTTGATCACAGAGAACCTGGAAGATAAGAAACCAGGCACTCAGATTTCAGCTGAGAACATGTAAGATGTGAAATACTTGCCTAGTGATTTTCAGGCTTCTGTTCCTTTGGAGAGACAGCTGGGTGATTTTTTTGGATAACCTGCTACGTCCACTGTGTTTCTACCATCAGCAGCAAACGGGAGTGTATTAAAATGGATTAGGTTTGAGTCACACAGAACAGATTACAGTGGGTGAAATCTTCCTCGTGAAGGGCCATGTACTCAGTGACTCAGAAGAAAGTCTTTGTAATTGCTGTGAACAGCCAGAATCATCTGGTGAAGTAGCTCATGCTTTGTGAGATGCATCACTGTGACTGTCCTCATAATAAGCAGCTGCCATGTGCCAGCAATACCATCTGAGTGCTTCCCTCTTCATTTACACAATGCGTGCTCTATGTTGGGTAGCTGCAGCTCATCCAGTTGCCTCTTTTACCAGCTATTGTTGGTGGAGCATGGGGTGTAAAGCATTGAAATAATACAAAACCATTAAACATGGTCTCAGCCAGCGGGATTTAGACAAGAGAGAATGACTGCTGCCTCCATAGGAAGGTTAGGGATCTTTCTACAAAAAATGGGTGCCCTAAAAAAAGCTGGAAAATAGATTGTGAAGTTGCCTTTAAATGGAAGACCATTACCTTGAAACTCTTGTGCAAAAGTCATGCTGGCTGTTTGCAAAGACAGGTGGGCTAAACTCAGAGAGCTCTGTGTGGGGGGTTTTCGAGAGAGACAAAGTCACTTTAATATCTTTCTGTCTTTGTTGGAAAGTGGTTTCTGCAGTAGTAGATTACTGTAGAAATATCTTTTTTAAATAAATTGAATGAAATCCCATTGTCACATGATCTCTGTTCATTTTGCACTTCCTCAAGCTCTTTCCAGATCTGTCTTTTAAATTTGGCAATTCTTACATGCAGTTTTTAAAATCACTTTTCATCTGATACAACTGCTTTTCATATTTCTGTGGTTTATCAAATTTTTCTAGTTTTAGTGATGGAATTATCAGCTTTTCTTCTGCCCTTTTTCTGCTCTTTCCTTTAAATACCTAATACATGTTCATGCATACATTAACCTGTCTCATGCTACCTATATGTTGAGTTGATCTTGCTTTCTAATCCCATGTGTGACAGCACTCCATAAAATGCAAGGAGAGATCTGGTACCCCAGAAAACATGTCAATCCTCTTGTCCACAATGAACCAAGTAAAGCAGGAAATTTCTTTTCCTGGCAGGGCCAGGACAAAGGTGCTTTTTAGTAGTTATTTATTTGTTTGTTTATTTATTATTCATTTAAATCCAGTTATTTGATCCCATACTGTGCAGTGTGAGACTCTGAACACAGACAACACTTTTCAAGTTGCTTTCAGGAGCCTATCTCAACCTTTCCAACCAAAGAAGTGCAATGCAATGGTGTAAACCCAGCTCAGCTGTAATGAGGCTGAGTCCTGTAAAAGCAGCCCATCTGAGGGATGGCAAGTTGTCTCCTCCCACTTCTGAGCCAATACAGCTCTTGGAGGCAATTCCCCCTCGATGGTACCCTCAAACCTGAGCTGCCCAGTAGCCACACTCCTTGGTCTTCAAGTTGCACTGGGTCCTCTGGTCAACTCCAAATTTTGGCAATATGGTCAAAATCCTCTGACCTTCTTTAGCCCTTTTAACACAGGGGAGTCCTGTGGCTCTGCCCCCAGGGAAGGTGTTTGCAAACCTGGCAGAATCGTGGTGTTGGAATACGCTCGGAGTTTACAAACACTGCTGCGCTGGCACAGGTGGCTGATGGAGTGAGTCATTTCCCTGAATAAGTCAGCTGCTGCCCTCTGCTCCCAGGGTGGCTCCACCACCCACGGACAGCCTGCCAGATCTATCAGCCCTTGGGATGGCATTCCTTCTCAGACTGATGTGCAAAGGACTGTGGCTGAAGACAGCTGCTGGAGCAGAAAATGCTGAGCAGAACTTTCCTCTTGGTGCAGGCTGAAGCTCATCATCTGCATTTCTCTAGCACCCATGCTGAGGTTTCCTTCAGCTTCCAGGGCCTGAGCTGTGCTCCCACTGAAACAATATGCAAAGGAGCACCATACATGTCTCTGAGTGCATGTGTATACACAAAAACACATTCCTTATTCAATTTATTTCGGAGGGGCTTTGAAAGATTTAACTCCTGTTAATTCTGTATTTTTTTGTCACAGCAGTTCATCTTAGGGGAGAGTAACCACATTTATTGGTTGCTGCAAAAATAATCACAAAATCTGTTAGTGGAGGAAGGAAATTCAAATGATAGCTTTGGTAAACCAACTGAAAAGTCAGAAACATTTTTAATGTCTTTCTGGCTTCACTAAGTGTTGTTTGTCTTAAGTACAAGAGATTATAATCAGGCAGAATAAATGGAGATTGAAGTCCAGGAGTGTAATAATTCTAAGCAATTTCTGAATCTGAGTTTGATCTGCAGCCTTCATCCTGATGGTAAGATACAGTGATCATGTTTTAATCACTTCTGAAATCTGAAGTGGAATTATCTGCACATGGCAAAGGAAGAGAAGATTTAAAAGCTGTGAAGAAATTAATTGAAAGGCTTGGTCATGTGCCAACTGCTGCTGTGGAACAGAAATGTGTCGTATTATTACTGATGACACAATGGTGAGGGTTTGTTTAAGTTTAAAACATCTCTTCCTTTTCTGAGTTTGCCAATGAATGATACTGGATGGTGCTCTGTGATGGCATCAGTGCTCACCTTTGGACAGGGAAACATCGTGGCTGAGTAATTTGAGGTAACACAGACATAAAGTGGTGCCATAATCCAGGATGACTTCCTTTCCTAGGATGTCCAGAGCTCTGGCTGATCTCAGTCTTTGGAAACAAAAATCACTTAGATGAGGCTCAGGCCCTGACTCTGCTCTTGGCGCTGCTTGAGCAAGGGGTTGATCCTTATCTTGGAGATTTCCATTCCAAAATTAATCTCTGATTATCTTCTGATTATAACTCAGAGTTTTGCTGGCTGTGTCCTATGGCACCTGGTTTCGTGTTGGTTCTGGGGTTCTGTGTACATGATTTGGTACCTCCTGGAATCAAGGTGACAAGAGTGTTGCTACTCACTCCTGCTCCTGGCATGGCCTGGAGGCCACCCCAGTGTAGTGGTATGTCATCCTGGAGAGTCTTACCAGTCTCTCCTATATGCAGTTAAGCAGCCAATGCCTGTGCTGGGCTTGATTTTCCTGAGACCATGTCAGTGCTTCTGTACACATCTGGTGAAAGAGTAGCTGATCCTGGAGGTCATTTAGAATATTTGTCAACCTAAAATGATGACTATGTCTCTGTCAGGCTATAGAGTAATCTTGAGTCACTTGAATAAATTGTTTCAGTTACTCCAAATATCCTCAATAGCTTCCTAGCAACTTCTAAATTTAATTTTTTTCATCAATTCTTATCTTGAAGGTTGTACCTACATGCCAAAATATGATTTCTGCAATGCTTCTACTTTAGGAAAATATCTGAGGGGTGAAAAGTGTTCATTTCACATTTGAATTAACTCTGTTGGAATAAACTACAACACCTCATTTAACATAGACTGCATTGCTGGGCATCAGTGAGTGCAAATCACTTGCAGTTTGAAAATTGAGTTTGTAAAAAATGCTTGGTAGTAAATAAAAAGAGACTCCAGAGTTCCTTTAAGGCAGCAGCTGGACACACATGAAAACAACCACAAAGGCATTGAAACAGGCAGAGCCCAAAGACAAGCAAGTATCATAAAAATTTTAATGTCATTGTGTTAATTTCTGACACATGCTTGCTAGAAAGCAAGAATCACTCACGATTTGTTTGGGTTAGGATAAAAAGCCTGCTTGCTTCCAGCCCTTCTCATATTTAATACCACTTTTCAAAAGGATGTTTGAACTGAAGTGTTTTATATAGGGAGTGAGTGATAACAGCTCTGCATCAGTCTAATGAAGTGATAACTACTGTAAATGTGGTTAAAAACCCTAAGGATAGCAATATCTATCCACTTAGTGTGTTATTTCAGTTTGTTTTAGACACAGAATCATAGAATGGTTTGGGTTGGAAGGGACCTTAGCGATCAGCTTGTTCCAACCCCTCCACTGTGTCGTGGGACACTTCCTCTAGACCAGCTTGCTCCAAGCCCTGTCCAACCTGGTTTCAATAGTTCAAGGGAAGAGTTATCCACAGCTTCTCTAAGCAACCTCTGCTAGCACTTCACCACTCTCACTATAAACAATTTCTTCCTAACATCTAATCTAAATCTCTCCTCTTTTACGTTCAAACTGTCCCCTTACAGAAGCAGACTGTTAAGTCAGTTTATCACTGTTAGTCATTTAAGTAGTTATAAGATTTAATTTTTCAAGAATAAAAAACTAGTTGCATTGGGTTTGTCATTTTTAATTTAAACCAATCACCTGTGGTCAGAAAGTTTGCTTCCTGGAGCACTAATCTTTGTTCACAAGAAAACAAAACTGTGCTGTGGTAGTGTGTTGGTGATGCAGTGGAGTATCCAACCTCAGCAGTGGAAGGAGAGGCCTACAGGCACTGTTTGTTACACCAGTGGTATCAAACAACCTCTGTGCACCAGCCCCGCCCCTCCTGGTTACTGCAAAAATTAACCCTGTCCTGACCAGAACCAGGACCCTGGAAAAAGGTGAACAAATTATGCATAAACTAGAATCAATGGTCAGATTTGATCAAAGGCTCAAAACCAAACCCTGGCAGCTAGCATCTGATTTTACTTCCATTTCTCCAAAGGTGAAAAAGGATAAAGAAGGGAATAATTATACTTAAAAGTTAGTTATTTGAAACTGTATTTAGGTGACTTAGGAAAGATTTGGCAAAGTTTGCCTTGAGGAGAAGGGGAGAACTGTGGAAATAATTGATTTTTTATAAAGTTATTTAACAAATACTTAAAATTATTGTTATTAATTACACCAGCAGTTACCTTGTGAGCTTCCAGGGCCTCTGGTTCAGATCAAATGAGCACAACGGTCTCTTTTGGATGCAGATCCTGCCAGCCTCAGCCAAGGTGCTGAGGAGGATGAAGGTGGCTAGGGTCAATCTTGAGGCAAACACTTGAAAATGACAAAATGATTATTATTAATAATGTAATTATTTTTTAAACTTTCTCCCATTAGTATCCTTCCATGGAGTTTACAAATATACATATATAGCAGGAATAAGGCCACAGATACAAATAGTTTATCACACCATTAGGCCCAGCAAAGACTTGAAATATTAAAAAAGAGATTCTTGTGTATATTTAACAAGAGCACACTCCAGTAGTACTACAGTTAATTAGAATATGTGAAAATAGATCTGTTGGTAGTTGAAATTACTTTAGGCAGAAGAATGCAACTATTCTAACCTAACTGACTCCAAGAAACAAGAGATAAGCATCCACCCTCCTGAAGGGTCAAATTTCTGAGCAAGGCTCAATTACCATAAAATCCTACAATATGTTTAAAAATCATCTGGATTTCAGTAAAAATATCAGTTTGTACATTTACAGCACAACTGCAGACTGCAGTCAAAGATGACTGGGTCCCAGACAGCTGCACATTAATTGAAGAGGTAACTGGGCTTTAAAACTGATTTTGACTTGTCAAGTTTTATGCAGAAATTACAGTCTGTTCCAGAAGTCACCTTTTATTTCAGTTCTATAAAAAGAGCACATAAGTCTGGAAGATTTCTAAAAAAGCAGTGTAAAAGGAGACAGATATTACCTAAAGGATATTGATTTTTAAATGTTATATTAACTGGAAAAATATCTCAATATTTAGTAAATAAACCATTCTTATTTTATTTTAAATATTAAATGCCAACATGTGTCTACAAAGCCTCCTGTCTTCAAGACTCCTATTTCTGATCACAACTTTAGTAGGGTCTCATTAGATTTTGATAAGCTCAGCTTCTACTTCTATTTCCAGTTCCTTTTCTGACATTGTTCTGTTCTTTCTTCCTTCTTATATTTGTGACACTACTTGTCCCTTTCACATAATCTCTATTATTTACTGCTCTCTGTCTCCCTGTTTCTCCTTCTCTTTTCCCAATTTTAATTCATGGACCATTTCAGCCTGGTATTTCCTTAATCATCTGTACTCACTTTCCTTTCTCTTGATGACCATTTTCTTCTGTTAAAGTCCGGGTCTATTTTTACTGCTGAATAGAACTCAGATTAAGTCTTACTTAAAATGAATCTTTAGCCAATTACTTTACCATTTTATTGCCTTTGAAATACTGTTATTGAAAGATTGTTAAAATCAGATTTTAAATTTTTTGCACTAGGTATCCTATTCAGTGCTTAGCTGTTTTTCATTGCTCTGAATATAGGTGCCAGATGCTTTTGTTCATTGCATCCTTCCCTGGAACTCCCTCCTCTCTAAACCTTTGCAAGATTAACATTTCACCCCATAAGTATTTCTGAATCTACAATAGCAAAAGTACACAAGGTAAATGACAAACGAATAAATCACAAAACCATGGGCACTTGAGGTTGTGCAGACACTCTTAAGGTGTGCCCACCTTTCCTCAGCAGCAGCACCCCTGTCCCAGGCAGCTGCCTCAGAGGCTGGTAGATGTGCAAATGCATAAAGATTTTTTCTTTTGTACATTAGGCAAGTCACAAATTAGCCACAATTATAGTGGTAAATAGAACCTTTGTATTTTGTGCCTTTCTTTAAAATATGGAAAGTTAATTGGTTTACACCTTTCTTACAAGTGGCATTTAGTGCCTCACTTTGCTAATTAGCTTGTGGGATAACATATTTTCATTTTGTGTTTTCATTTTATTTTATAGCTGACTTACTCTTAGTATTTCCAATGGATGTTGATTAACAGGTTTGCTCTGCTGTTTCATACCGACCTGTTCATCACATGAAAGCAGTCAGAGTTAATTACCATAATGAAAAACCCTCCATCACCTTGCTGACAGCCTAAATAGACCAGCTTTTTGTCATCTGGTGATGCACAGACGCTGTGGTACACCTCTGGAGTGCACAGATCAAGCAAACACAAGTTAACTGCAGATAAAAGAACTTCAATCAAAAGGAGCATTGATTTGAAAAACAAGGGGACCAGGGCTCACTTCTCCCGTAGGAAACCCAAGGCAAGAGTTGCAAGACTTCACAGGCAGCACACAACATAAGAAAGGATTGATGGAGCAGACATTCAGCTACAAGAGAAAGAATCCTGAATATTCTGTACAGGGAACACTTAGAAATAGAGTGTTTGAAGAGAGGCTATGAAGAGAACAACGTTTTCAGCACAGGGTTAATGCAACTACATCCACATTACTGTGTAGCTGGAGGGGTGAGAGCCCTGCCTGCCGACCCACAGATGCAGCAAACTTTGCAAAGACCCTCAAGTGTCTTTGAAGTGACTCAAGGCTTGATGCATCTCAAGATTTTGTGTCTTCTCAGATCTCACTTTCCCTTCACGTAACATCATTATCGTTGGCAAAGTGGTTAAATGCATTATATGTTTGGCAAACTGAATGAGGAAGAGAATGGGGATAGCCGCGACTTGCATAAATGTTAGCCTAATTTGTTGTTTCCCAGAAAAAACAGCTTACAGAAAGTGTGAGCTTTGACTATAGATAAAAAAGTATAAGGAAATTAAAACCTCTGATGGTTTTATTAAAGTGTTTCATAAGAGATGGAAGTTTAACTACCTGTTATATATTTCAAGGACCTTAATAATACAAAATCATGGTAGGAGCAGTGTATGTTGGACTCCTGTTTTTGCCAAAGTATTGCATTTTATGAACAGTTGAACAACCTCACAGGTGCACATCAGGGCTTTTGATTGAGTAGTATTATGTTGGATCTTCTTCCTGAGCAACAAAAATCCTTGAGATAAACTAATACAGTTGTAACCATCTGTGGATTGCTTACTCATTTCTTAATTCATTTATTCTCTTCTCAATGTGCCTGAAAAAGAAAATGAGTCTGTATTTATCAGAAGTGTGGCTTTTTTTACAGTTTATTACCTAAATCTTGTTACTGTAATACATATTCCCATGCCAAAAATTCATATGAAGAGAGACAATGCAAATGAAATATATATTTCATTCCATGGGAATGTCAGTATAGCCAAGATGTTGAAGGCTGTTTTTTAAAAGATCACTGTTACCTGACACATAAATATTTACACAGTGTAGAACTGTACTCAGAAGGTCCAAACAATAACAAAAAGCACCACAGTCAGCAAGTATCCATCTGTTTTTCAAGGAAAGAGACAGTAAAAGAATAGACACAATTTGAATGAAGAATCAATCAACATTAATCTTTTATATGTGACAGAATAGAGGAGAATATATCATCTGTGAGAAAGAGCAGTGACTTCATTTAAAGTTTATTTATTTCCAGGTAGTTTTGGATTAAGGTTGGACTACAAATAAAGAGGAAAGCTGTCATCAAAAGTTTTCATTTGGAAGGTTTTGTTTCACTCGATATGTGTAAATTACAGAAACATGAGCATTTGTCTCTGATCACTCTGTACTGTTCTGCATGTACACAGCAATTTTAAATCCTGAAACTTGAGAACAGGAAAATGTGAAAAATTAATGATGTAGTGGCAGTCCTCTGCCAGTTCTGGCTCGTATCTCAACCACAATGGTGGGGGCAGGTATGCAGTTAAAGCTTGGCATTTCCCAAGGGGAACTTCAGCAACAAGGAGAACAAGAAAGCACTGATGAACCTTGAATCACATAAAACTACACTGTGCCTTAGCTTAATGGCAATCATTCATGTAAAACTGAATTATAATATTGCCTGAATATTATAATATACCTGAAATGGCAGGTCTGACAGTGCAATTCCAGTGGCTTTTAATGAAGCTTTCCTTTAATGTAGCTTTCCTTTTTCTGACCTTAAAAAATAAAAAGGGCTAAGGACTTTGTTTCCAGCACCATAAGATGATTACTTCGGTGCTTACATTGTAGAATTTCTATCTTCAGCATTGTTCTGAGATCCCCATTTTCAGATGTGGGAAACATTAACCAGTGCACCTAATGTACGGACAAAGAAGGAAGAGGAGGAGGGGCCCTCATAACATTGTTGTGGCACATCACGAGTGCTCAGCCTCTTGTTTCTTTGGAGTGTGGGTTTGGTTTTTTTCTTCTTTATGCAAGTAGAAGTGGACTAGTCATTTTTCCCACAATTACTCTGCTTTCCTGCTTTCCTGAATTGCTTTTCTTTCCTCTGCTGCAGGCAAATACCCCAGCACAGAAGATGGGGCCAAGCTCCAGTGCAGATGATGAAGAGAAGCATCACACCTGTGAAAACACTGGAGAATGAGGTCATGGCTTTTCTAAAAGCATATTGCCTAGGGAGTCTGTCAACCTGAATTATAAACGTCAGGAGACTCTTGCAGGATCACCTACTTTGTTGTAATGCTAACCAACCACAGAGTTAAAATGCCCCCACATCTTTTTCTGCCAATTGTAGATGTATTGGCATCAGTTTTTCATCTTGGATTCCCTGTCTGTCTCTGCAGTATACTGGAATCCTTTGGTACCCTATGATTTTTTCCTTGCTCTACTGGTGATTACACACAGAAAGGAAGACATCTTTGGATGATTTTTTTTTTGTCTGTAAATTGTGCATAGAAATTGAGCCAGCTATTTTCCCTACCCTGCCATTGCATTCCTGGCTCTTCTTTACACCATATAATTTTCTTAATTTCAGAAAGTGGATGCTGGGCTTGGTACCTGTGGCAGACTGCCTCCGCCCCAAGAGGCAGAGATGTGGGGTGCACTCCTGTCGGTTTGGATCCCTAAGTTCCCTTTCCTTAGTTAGCCCACCCTTTTGCAGTCCCTGCTCCTCTTGTAATTGGACCCTGACCCTAAACTCCGCCCTGGATGTGCCCTATAAAACCTGCCATCCCACTCTTGTTAGTGTTCTTGTCTCTGCGTTGTATCCAAGCATTGCTGCAAGTTTATGTTTCTGCTAGGCTTCGGTGTATAATTTTTGTTCTTGTTAATAAACGGACTCTTGGATCTTCTGGACAAGAACCCGTCTCGTTCCTTTTTCCGACGTTGGCCACAGGTGACTGTCCAAAGCGCCAGAGCCTGGGGAATCCCCAGCTTGTCCCTGCACCAGCGCAAAGCGGGCAGCGACAAGTACACTATTCTGGTATCAATCTCTGCACCTTACAAAGAGTGGTTTTAGCTCCCTATTTCTCTGTGCTTCTCTTGCCCAAGGCCATACTCCTGACATTTCTGATGCTGCATCATTGCAAAAGTTCATGCTAAGTCATTTAGTGATTTACCTGCTATATCCCCCAAACTTTTCAGGGGGCACTCACTCATAAAACATCTCTTACTTGGAATCTAAAGTAATTTTTTTCTCAGTCTAAAAATAATTTTTTTTCTCATACTAACAATATTTCTGGTTATTCTTTATTATATTTCCTCATTCTTACTTGATCTATTTTTTTGCTATCAATAAATGTCAACTGCATAGTTTTATATGAGAGGTGTATTACTGGCCTCCAGAGGTTAAAAACAAACAAACCAAACAAAACCACAAAAAAACCCCACAAAAAAACCCAACCAACCAAACAAAAACTAAAAAAAAACAACAAAAAAAACCTCCACCAACTTACTTTAAGAAGATTTCTCCTTCTTAGTTTCTTCTTAATGATTGCTTTTTCTGATATATCCATTCAGGAAATTTTTTATCTAATTTTGTGCTTTCTTATATAGCACATTTCCACTTCATCTTTCTTTTTGAATCATAGTTATAGTGTCCCATGGAATTCCACACATGTTAAATACATGCAATTACTTTTATCAATGAAAATTTATAATCTCACCAAAGGAATAACTCAAGTTTACTCAAGACCTACTTTCCAAAAGAAAAAGTGCAGATCTTACTGAAAAAACTGGAGAGATATAAGTAGGAAGAAATAACTACTTCAGATGAAGTGTAGACAAGCTGGAAAATAAAAAAGTCACCAAAATTTTAAGTGTGTGATGAAGAATAAGGCAGGAAAATATAGTTATTTTTTCCTGGCTTGAAACTTTTTCTAACATGCAGACATCTGGTACTAAAATGGAGATATAAAATGAGTGTGAAATACATTTATGCTACTCTGAATTGTTTCTGCACCAATGGGTTAGTAGAAATAAAAATGAGTGTCCTAGGATAACCCAAAACGTTGTTGTATTCCATACCCATCTGTGCCCAAAAATTGTTACTCTCTCTTGCCTTGCCAGCCTTGCTCTGCCCTGCTCTCTCAGTCCACGAGGAAGGCAAAGGCCCTCCCTGAGTTCCAGCCCCTGACTGAGTGCCAGCTGCCAGGGTATGCCAGGCTGCCTCTCTCCACTGAAGTGCTGCTGCTCTGAGGGATAAGCAGTAAAGAGGGGGAGGAAGGTTGATGCCACCTTCCCTTTTTCTCCCTACATGAGATTGCCCATGGCAGCCTCCACCTTCAAAAACCCATTCTGGGTTTCTCTTTGTTCCTGAGGAGTTTGTGAGATTTTATACCTAGTGATTATTCACTTTTTAAAATTTTTCCTGTTGCTGCTCTACTTCTTAGTAAAGTGTTGCTTTTTCCCTTTATTTCTGCTCATATTAATTTTCTCATTATTGGTGGAAAGGGATTGGTTGAAACTAAGGGGAGGTTACTCATTTTAGAGTGCCTACCTTTGAAAGTGTCCTAAACCAAGACACATTGTTATTCTTCCACACAGGTCTCCAACACTGGTTGTATTTATAGCCAAACTTTGAACTGCCAAATTAGTTTCTATAGTGGCACAACCTTGTTTGCACCTCAAAATTAACATTTCAAAATGGGACTGAAAGCACCATTTATGGGCGCAGGTCATAGAATGATAGAATCACACAATAGGTTGGAAAGGACCTTGTCATATTCCAGCCTCCCTTGGTGAGGTTCCACTAGATCAGCCTGCTCAAAGCACATCCAGTCTGGCTTTGAACAGATGGGACATCTACAACTTCTCTGGACAACCTGTTTCCAGATGAAGCTTGTTCTTCTTTCTTGGGGAAAGTACCTACATTTTTTCTCAAAAACCTGTATCTGCAAAAATAATACATCCATTTTCCCTTTAGAAACACACTTTAGGTTGAAAAGAGTGCAAGAAATTAGGAAATGTGAAAATTGGAAAATTAATTCTCTTCTCCCCCTCAAACATCTGCAGTACAGTGCAGCCCTTAAAGAATAACACCCCACTTTGGCTCCCTTTTAGCAGGGAACTCTGGGTGTTTCCCAGGAGGGGGTCAATGGCCAAGTGGAGAAGGCATTTGCATGAAGGGATGTCCTTAATACACTCAGTTCTGACCAGAGCAGGGTCTGGTTCCAGCAATAGCATGGACCTGCCATCAAAGTGCTTTATGGATACACCCAACCAGCCCTGAGCAAGGATGCAGACCAGCAGAAGTAGCTCTTTAAAATCTTGTTCTACCCTTCTCATTCAGTATGTGTCCTGATCTGTGATTCATTGCAATTTTAAGTCTGGTCTAAAGATGGAAGGAATGAGCTCTTCTGAACTGACTCATCCTGATGGTATCTGAATAGGTCACAAATATTAATTTAAGGAAACCCTTGGCAGTTTCTGAAACGTTTAACAGACACAGAAAGGAGCCAGGGAATGTTTTTTAATATCTGATTTTACTTGTCAGGCTGAAAGGAGAGGCCTGGGGCTGATACTTCAGTGTAATTCAGCACTACATAACACTCATCTGGTCAAAGCACAGCTCTAACCCCTTTAAAAATAAATGTCCTATTGTGCAAAATACAGTTTCTTTTATTGGCTTTTCAGTTGAAATGTTCCTTACTGAGTGGATTTTAATTTTTAATGATATAGAAAAGGACAAACATGAAGGAAAATTTCAACTGTAAATGCCTGAAGTTTGCAAGAATTGTTGCCGATGGGTCTGTTGATCTCACAGGCTTGTACCACTACTGGAGCTGTGGGAGGACACAGGGACAGCCCTGCTGGGTTATGTCATAGTTGTGCCAGTCCCACTTTTCCAGCAAAGGGAGACAATTCAGCATTCACCAAATTGGGGCACAGGTGATGGAGAAATCTGTAATAACTCTGAAATAAAATGTAATAAAATTTTTCATTTATGCACCTATTCCTCATCCCCCTTGCACAAAGAGCATGGGTAACCAAAATACTGAGTATATTGGGCATTCCCACTTTTGTTCTGCATCAGAAAATAACATTCTCAAAGGGTGGAATGTGCTGCACAACACAAGTGTATTTTTGGCAGTCTATTTAACACCGATGCAAGCCCGATGCCACAAGTCCATGAAGGCAGAGGCACAGAATAGGATCACCAATCTCTTGCTGCAAAAGCACTACAAGATACTGCTTGATTCATTAGGATGGAAAGCAGCTGCCTTTTGTTTATTGAGGGAAATCCGAAGTCTCCTTCTCCATCTTGGTCCCTGGACTCCTGGCAGCACTACTGTCCTGGAGCTCACCACCCCTCAGTAAAATGGAGCCCTCCTGCTCCTGGTTGCTGGACACCCTGAGTCTGTGTGCAGATCCTCAACTGAAACACAATTACCTTGTGGGTGTTGTCAGAACTGATGACAGGCCCATCTTCCCTCTACCCCAAGATTTTTAGTAGAAATGTTTTTCTCCTGCAGTTTGTGATTGTCTCCCTGCACGATGAAGGATGTCTTATCGAAGGTCTGATCTTTAAGGCCCATTCCATTGACAGCCTTTTATGATTTTCCACTCAGCAGTAGTTTCTTTGATGTCCCTGATGCAGTGACAGCTGGAATATTTCTGTGACTCTGTCAGAAGAGTGTCTTTAGTCAGGCTCAGTTTCATTCTTAGTGGCAACAGCAAGCTAACATTTTCTCCAACACAGGCTATTTTGAAGGATATTCTTCATGCTTTGGGGAAGATTTAGCATATGAGTGAATCAGATTTCCTCATGGAACCTTTCTTTTTATGTTAATACTTGAGAAATCAACATTGCTCAACCACTCTGGTTTGGTACATGCCAAAAGCAATTCTCCAGATCTCTATGAATTCTTTAGAGGCTTTGACATGTTCTCACTTCAGTGTTTTCTTGCTCTACCCTGATCAAATCCTCACAACCATAACACACTAAGCAAACAAGCACCTGAGGTTAGGACCTAGAGAAGAGTAATTTACAACTGAGGGAAAAGATTGCCTTTAGATGCTTACAGCATCTTTAGATGCTGTAAGCATATTTCTAGCAAAGCTGTACTGCAGATACTTGATCAGGATGGTGTTAGAGGAACTGGATAGTTTGAAATAAGTAAGTGGTCTTATAGCATTGCTTACTTCCATAGTATCAAAGTCTTGAAACAAAAATCAGTATGAAAGTAGCATAGACCATAATTTAAACTTAAATTCAATTCAGGTGAGCCATGACTGCATAGTTCTTGAGATAAATGTATAGAAGAACAATTATTTCTTGAAGTACACAGAAAACCAATTGTATGGTGAATTTAGTGAGGCTTCAAAAACAACAATGAAAAAGTGTGAAATTCTATTTCAGAATATTTTTTGTATTTTACATCTTTGCCCAAAACAGGTGTTGGTAAATGTCACATATAAATTTGACAAATAATAATAAATAATCAAATGTCTTTAGACAGAAAAAGGGCAACCCATCATGCATCTCCAGTACAAAACCATCTATCAATTTAAATAAAAAGTGAGCCTGAACCTTCATTGCCATCTGTACTGAACTTTATGAAGAGTTTGATTGTGCTAAAGTTTGTACAGATTAGAATATAAGGAAAAGTAAGAAGTAAACCAAAACTTAAGTCTTGGTGTTATATATTAGATGGAAATACACTCACTCTTTTGCACTATTTGTACCTCCCTTGAGCTCAATCTCCACACTTTAACAAAACTGAAGGCAAACAGAGTCTAAGCCTTTGTACTAAAGCAACACCAAGACTCTGCTTTTTATTTAATATAACCTTTTCCCTCCTTTATTCCCTTCCCCCCCCCTTTCTTTTTTTCCTAGTCCCCTCACCTCTGTTTTCATAAGTAACTGCAAGTTCCACTACACAAGAAAAAAATCAGAGTTACGCTGCAACGTAGTGGCCATGATAAGAACTTTGCTGCTGCTGAAGCCAATCTCAGTGCTGGATGGACCATGGGCTGGAGCAAGGGAACTGCTCTTTGGTGTGTGTTACTTCAATATCCTGGCTGAGCTTTTTAACCATGCTTGTGATGTGGATTTTCAGCCTCTGGGCACCAGTCTCCTTGTGCTGATAACCTTTGCGTCCCTCAAGACAGGAGACATGGAAAGCCATGGTTCTCTCCTGACCAGATAATTTCAGTGAGCTTTGTCTTCAAGGCAAGGAGGAGGGGAAGGGTCTATCCTATGTGTTGAGGAAGATGAAACAGGATAGCCTTCTAATTATGCTTGGCAAAGAAATTGTGAGAAAATGAAACCTATAAGCAAGGTAGAAATGAGAGCCAGCTTTGATATCTAAGATGCCAAAGCCAGTTACTGAATAACTAGAAAAGACAATGGTTTGGCCAGCCAAAGGAAAATCCCCCTTTGATTAAACAATACTGAAGGTCCAAAGATTGGAGAGACCCTGCCAACGTGGCAGGGAAGTAAAAAGAGAGTTTTGGAAGTAGATTTTAGGGTTCAAAATGTAACACAATGTGGTAACGTAGTAACTCTTACAGGCTATATGTAAATTCTATAGGATTTGTGTCTTGTGCTGGTTGGTTATTACTGTGAATTAGAATATTCAACACAGAAAAAGATCCAATGTAACAAGAATTTAGCGTTCTTGCTTGCTTGCTTTCTCTTTCTCTCTTTCTGGGACTTGCTTTTAACTGTGGCTGGCAGCTCGAGTAAGCCCCCCTTTTTGCCCACAACCCATATAATAAGATGTCCTGGACTCTAGAGATCCCCTGTTACTGTCCCAGAACCCCACCTAGATTCCTACACCTATGGAAACAAAAATCTCCTGTGTGGTGCATGGTCAGCATGGTCTCCTGTCTGCAGTGGGGCCAGCCTCACCCCGGCCTGTCTCATCCCTGACTGCTGTACCAGAGGTTTTGATACTCCCCCTCACTGCTTATACACCTCTGCAATAGTTCTAGACACAGCAGCACGGAGGGCTAATTTGGGGATTGACCCCTTCAATGGCCTTGGAGATGTAAATGATATTTTAGTATCAATTAAGCAAAACCCAGATAGCATCAGGATCTAGGCTAATGTTCAGAGACAGAGGTTTTGAGGTACTTCTATAATGCCATTACTGCAGTCCTCATTTTAAGCTCTTCCTGTGTCACTTTAAATAAAAGCAAAAATAAACACAGTCAATGACCATGTTCAAAAACACCCTAGTGGATATGGTGATGCTTGTACAGAACATTCTCAAGTACCTGACTGGGAGTGGGCAAAAGGGGAGTGCATGCCAAGTCCAGCAACTCCTGTGCTTGGCTTTCCTTGGTGTTATATACAGCTACCCACTGTAAAGAAGTCTGAAATCCTACAAGTTTTCTTACAACTACTGCCTCCTCTGAACCTACTGCCTAAAACCTCTGCTGAGCCAGGAGCTCAAATATGCTCAATGAAACAGAGGATACATATAGAAGAGAGGAACGATATTGCAAGGATCTGAATCTGGGAGCTGCAGATTGAAGCTCCATTTAGATCACTACAAACTGGACTTTGAGGGAAAAATGTAGCCACCTTTTAATTTTTTTTTTTTTAATTAAAGCCGGAAAGAGAACTGCAGAACTGTTATCCTGGAAATCAGGTTTGCTTTATGTCTTAATTTAACCTAAAGTGCCTATTTCATGCTGTCAGTGTTACATGAAGTACCCTTTGATCCAGGAGATTACCTAAATCTTGTGGTTTAAAGGTAAGAAAATGCCCAGTAAGTTATTTGGAATGAAATAATTAATATTTTCTCTCAGTCTATGACTTTTACACTGCCATAAATAAGGGATTTGATGTAAAGATAATTTAAGAAACAATAGTTTAAAAAAAGGTGGATGTCCTGGGTACAGAGACAAGTGGTTGGAATTTTCAGTGCTATCTCTTTGATATCACCTGCATCACTCCTCAAGGGTGTAGTTTCAGCAGAAAAAAACCCACAAAAAAAGCTGTAGCCAGAAACAGAAGGTTCAGCATTTTTGCAGGGCTTGCAAAAGAGGGTGTATGGGACCAGGGGTCAGAACCGTGTTGCTGCTCAGGGCCAGGAGACAGCACTGCAGCACTGTCACACCTCAGCCACAGCCACTGGAGAGCCATGTCACTGCAGAACTGCCAATGCCAGAACCACCACAGCTGCCACTGGAGAGCCCACCTGTGCCCCATCCTGCCTGGTGGCCTGAAGTCATTGTTTCAGCAGCACAACTCCTTGTTTGGGCAAACTAGCTTTCAAAGTCCTGTTTTGTTCCCACTTTCTGGGTTTTGGGTTGGTTTTTTTTGGCAGGGGGGTGGGGGGAGAGGGGGGTGCAGGGAAGCGATTTGGTTTGGGTTTTTCAAACTGGAGATGGAATTTAAGATGCAAGAGCCTCCCTGATATATTGCGTTTGTTTTTCCACAGAAACGTAAGAATGGTTGCCATTTTGCATTTATTTGGTGATCAGGTTGGGCACTGTCTTTCAGAAGCTTTTTGTTTGTTAGGTGGGGAATACCCTCTTATGGATAAAACACTCCTGTAAACTATTTTAATAATATTGATGGGAAATTACTGTGACTTTTCAATAAATCGTGATTCTGGTTTAGAATCCCTCCTAATCTTCTGTTCCCTCGCTCCACTATTGAAAGGAACAGAGGTAAAAAGGGACAGCTTGAGTGGGTTTAATTTTCTGGCAGGGTTTTAAACCAGCACATTGAAGAAGAGAGAGTTCAGATACCCTGCTCCATCAATACACAAAATGCTAAGGTGATAATTTAGTGACTGAAGTGGACTTCAGTCTGTGCACTCTGCAACAACTTTCATATCCATATGGGCTGGAATGGTGTTTAGCAGCTGGTTTATGTCTGTGTTTACCAGGACCTGCCTTACAATTTTCTGCTCAATTAAAATTTTAAAATACACAAAATCCTTGGCAGCTATGATGTACCAACAACATTTAAACACTTCATTTCAATTTCTTCTTGGTAAAACCTCTAAATATCAAAATGTGTAAGCTCTCTTCTGTTGGTGACAGCAGAAGCTCACTGGTTGAAAATTAAAAGTGTCTACTATCTACTTTTTCCCTTCAGTTTTGAAAAAACTTGTTTCTTAAAAACACAAGCAAATAAGAAACAACAATCACAACCAAACCCCCACCCCTAGCCAACCAAAGCAAACATAATGTTTCAAAGGAATATAGTTGTATAAGAATGTAAGCTCAGTAAAGCCCACTGGTGTAAATCTTGCCCTCTGTAGCCAATCTCAAGACCTGAGCTTGGATTCTGGCCATGGCACCTTGACATTGTTACAGAGTCTCACCTGGTTTGTCCATGACCATGACTGTAGAACACAGTACATGTGGAACAGGACACCGTAACTCATAGCAGCCTTAGATATGTCAGAAACAAGTTTTACCTACCAAATTGCATTTTGTGGTGCGCACAACCAACCTCATGCACTACAGCTTTCTTCATGCACTGCTACTGGTGTACAGCAATGCAAGAGGAATGGCTTGACTTGAGCCTACGCTCTGCTAAGGAACTACAAAGGACTTCAACATATGAGCTCTGAAGTTTTATTCCTCTTGGCATCTCTGCCTGTTTACTTGTCTTGCAGCCAGTTTCCTCCTGAGGAGTCACAGGTAACTCCCCTCAGATCTTTAACATGTAGCTGAGCTGCCCCAGGGATTCATGAGACCAGAAGAGAACAGTGATGCCCTCCCCTTGCTCTTTCCTCTGATCTGCACAGGGAGGAGAGTTGAAGAGGCAGCAAAGGGAAAAAAGAATACACCAGAAAGTGGAAACCAATTGTGACTCATCAGGCCTACAGGAAGTTTTCCTTTCACCATTAGTGAAGCTGCTTCATGAAGGGCTGGAGACTGACAGATGCCAGTCACAGGCAGCACCCAAACCTAGGGCACTTCTGCCCTTGGAAGCCCCCACCAGCTCTGCAGAGCTGCAGCAAGCTGCTGTCAGCTTGGGTGGCATTTCTACTTCTGAGCATCTGGCACCACTTGTGGTGATGCTACCTCTTGTCAGCTTCCATGGATATATATCTTCCTTGTTAAGAAGGCTGGAACTATGAGCACCCTCTACCCTCTGCCACTTTGTGACAGTGTGAAGACTTGTACACATAATTAGGGTGATACAACACCCTAATTCCTCTGTCTCATTTACCAAAGATTTAGATCCATCATTTACTTCTGCTTCAAATCTCATTGGTCTTCCAACGTAATGAAAGTCTTTTGTTTGATTTTGTTTGGCTTTATTAGAACCCACTTAGGTTTAGGACGTTCAAACAACTTTATTGAAGATCTTCTCCAAAGACAGTGAGTGTGAGTAAACTAACCCTATAATCTAGTACTCTAAATGCATCAGTTTTTATTAACAGTCAGAATTTACTCCTGAGTGGGAAATGTTCTCAGATTCTAAGGACTTCGTAACATAAAAGTATTTTTCAGCTGTTGTTCTTCCTGCGCTAGCATGCTTTCAGGAGGCAGAGCTGTCTCCTGGGCCCCAGAACCAAGGCAGATGAGATGGTCTGTTCCACAGTTGAAGTCTCAAAGCATGCAAAATTATAGCTCTGAGTATCCAGGTATCAACCATGAAAGATACTGCTAGAAATTGGAGGAAGCTAACTGTGTAAGAGCTCACTGGACCTGGACAAGCCACAGAAGCTGCTCCCATGAGACTCAGGTTTAGAAAGCTAAGAGGAAATGGCTGTATCCAGCCCTGAGCTCTGGTGCCTATGGGATATTCAAAAGAAAGCATGTTGAGTGGTTGAAAGAAGAGAAACTGGAGAAACAGGATTAGTGGGATCAGATCTACAGTCTGGGTCTGAAGACTAAGGCTAGCAGAGATTGAGGAGGGAGGAAGAGGGTAAGAGGTAGATGAAGTCCTTGTGGGTCATATTGCTCTCAGTAGGATAAACATGGAAGTGCCTCTGTATGGCAGCCCCCGAGTCTCTCCTATCCTTGACAGGTGGCACTGGACAAGCACAGAGGGACTGACAGGTCCCAGTGCAGCTCACTGGCATATTCATTTTCATCTTTTGGAAATGTCTTCAGGACAATCAAAACCAGGGCTTGCCATAAGCAGCTGGGGTCCTGAGTGCGCTTATACCAAGCAGAACCCCACTCAAAGCATTGTTTGGGGAACAGAATGCCATTCCCAAAATCCACAGCTTTAAACCCTCTTGCCAAAATAATCCCTTTCCCTTTCCCCATTTCCCAGGATCCTTTCTATCCCTCCAGCTGAGGTGTCCTCATTTTCCCATGGTGACGCAGCGACCTTCCCTCACTCCATTCCTTCCTCCCTTCCTTTTTCCCTCCTTCACTCCCAGTAATATAGCCTGCAAACTTTCTC
This sequence comes from Alaudala cheleensis, assembly GCA_013398995.1. Taxonomy (NCBI): domain Eukaryota; kingdom Metazoa; phylum Chordata; class Aves; order Passeriformes; family Alaudidae; genus Alaudala; species Alaudala cheleensis. The sequence goes on from VWYE01017231.1 coordinate 212,173, forward strand.
CAGCAGCACAAAGGCAGCACAGCTGGGGCAGCTTCAAGCTGTGTTTCCACTTCTATCTGGTCAGATGAACAAATTAAATTAGGCAAAATTAGATAAAATTAGATAATTACCTTCATGTTGAAGGTCAGTAGTGACACTTCTCTGCAGCCCTTCATGACTAATAATTCTCCCTAAATTTGCAGAAAATCCAAGACTTCGAAGTTTTCTGCTGTTCAGAGTTTTTTAAAATTTTCTAATTTCTTGGGCATGTTAACAGATCTGATGGTAGCTTATCCTTACTTTCCTTGATGTGCACACTAACAGCAGTGTAGGGATACTTGCAAGGAACTATAACACACAAGGAGAGAACAATTCAAATTGGGTTTCTAGATTTTCTCTTTTTATTATTGCTACTTCTGAGAGTGTTTTAAGAAAAAAGAAAAAGGCTTGCAATATTTCCAAACAGACTTTTCTGGTTTCACAACTGCATTTTCAACTTTGGGATACCAAGTTCAAGTCAGGAGCCCTCAGGATTAAAGTGACATGAAATTCAGAGGAGAAACAATTGCAAATGTGACATCAAGTGGAGATTATGAATTTGTTTGTACTTAAAGTTGTTCCCTCAGTTTTATAACAGCTACTGTGGTGACACTTGAAAAGGTTGTGAGGAATGAACATCACCCTCAACTCCCAAGAAACTTGGACAGTTCTGTCCTCAGTTCTCTACTCATTCAGCAGAGAGCAGGCAGGGGTATGGCTAGAGGAGAATCTGGATTATTTCTAGTCAAGCTGCTGACAGTGGCATAGGTGGGAATATATCCAAGACATGAACGTTGTTCCAGGATACTGCTGTCACTCCTGACACAGAGACTTTCTCACCTGTATGTGCCTTCCTGACCATCCACCTCCACCATCCAGCATGGTGTCAATTACAAAAATGAGTCCTGCTCAGTGATCAACAGACAGGGCTGAGAAAGCAGGATGATCTTCAGAATTGAAGAATTACTCCTGTCCAATCTAAGTGGTTGAGTTGTTGACTGAGTTGATTGTTATATTTCATAAATCACTTATTTTTCATCGGCTTTTGGAATTGCATACCCAAGGAAGAACTTTTATAACCAATGAAGCGCAGTTCACAGTGACTGTGCATACTGAAATTTTTTGCCTGCTGGGAGTAGGACAGTTTGCACTGTTGTATGTGGGTCACAGTGACCTTCCTGCAGTGCCTCAGTCACTCCTTCTTCCTCATTATAACCCAGCTGCAATTTTTTTCCATCTTCTCTGAGAACCAGGGGCAATACCTGCTGTGCAGAGCTCTTTTTTAAAAGACACCAAGATTAGTTCTTAGGAACTAAGACACCAAGATTAGTACTTAGGACAGTAAATCTGTCCACAAAGAATGATTTCATTCGAGCTGTTTTAACTTGGATCTTTAAAGTGCCTTCTAAACCTTGCAGGAATTTTCTACATAACAACATAAATTATGTGCAGCTGCTGTTGCAATATAGTGACTTATGTTGACCTCCTAGGATCAGTAACTGATCCTAGATCAGTCACTATAAACAATACTTCAGCATGGGGAAAAAATGCCTGTACAAAAATAAAGGTGAAAACTGAAATCAGCCCTGTAGCTGATTTTCCCTACACATAGAAATTATCTACAGCACCTTCCATGCTTGCAGAAGCTCCAAAGACAAAATCCAGAGAGGCAGGCCAATTAGCTGTGAGACTCAATTGCTTTGAGACAGATGATCATCTGTCATAGTCATTGAAACTAATGGTTTAAGCCATTGAAACTAATGGCTTAAAATTTGGCCAATAAGATAAAGAAATGAAGATGCCAGTATTTTTAGGAGTTCTTAAATAAGAGTCAGCTTACTCTTCTGGCTAGTGGAATTAGCAGGTCAAATGCCTCAGATACGTGATTGAGATTATTCCTCAAAGCAGCAGCCACAGGATGTCAACCAAGGCACAGACTTGTGAGGCAGCCAAGGGGCCATGTGTCAGAAACAGTGCTCAGCATCACCACGGGGCAAGAGCTCCAGCAGCACCCACCAAGGAAACCTGCTGCACCTAGGCAGGACTGAAAGATGGGTTAGACTTATCTTTGTGTTAACCCCAGCATGAAATAAGAGATGTGACTCTACCTCCCTTGGTCACCGTGATGTTTCCAGCAGAAATGCAAGTGCAGGATTTCTGCTGCAGACATGTAAAGGTAGATGTGATTGGCCCTGAGAAGGGGGGGAGGGAAAGCCATCCAGTGGCCATGCAAGAGGGCTCCAGAAGATCTAAAATGATTGTGCATAGATGTGTGCAGAGATACAAGCCTATCAGGGACCTCAACATTCCAAACATTCTTAATATTTATGTCTATGAAACATGCTTGGTCTAGTGATAGGAGATTGTTCAGTGGCATGACGAGAAGCCAGAAGCTTTGTATATCGCTATAAACAGCATGGGAAGCCAATCCTTGCCCAGCCCTAGTGTCCTGGTTCTGTCCAGGACAGGGCTAACTTTGCAGCAGCCAGGAGGAGCACAGCCCAGACCCTGAAGGTCTCCATACCACCTTACACCATGTCCTGGGGGAATGGAGTGGGACAGTGTTGTTCCAGGTCTGTTGGGGTACATGGTCAGGGCATCAGGAAGATTAATCCACAAACATCAGAGGTTCATGTTCATAAATGAGACAGAGGAGTTCTGTAACTTTATTAGAATAAAGGGAGAGGCCATGGGGCATTCTCCTGGGGTCTCTCAAGTTTTAAGAGTGTTATAAATGAATTTTATAAAATGTTCGGTAATAAATTAATAAAATAATTTATTACAAAACAACACGACAAAATGCCAGGATGCCACACACAAAAGACAGAGCTGAGCCCGGGATCGGCGCTGGGTGAACCGCAGGTAGGGCCTCTATGGCACTGTACCCCCCAGTTCACAAGGTGTTTTTTGGGCTGAACTTCGAGTTGCAACATTTCTTTTCTTTCTTGCTCTTTTGTTGCATATTCATGTTAGTTCTTTTCAGCACCGCTGGTCTGCTGAATAGTTTTCCTGGCAGAGATGGGTCCTTGATGAGATTTCCAAGAACTTGTATTCAAGTGTAAAAGTCCCATCTCCCTGGCATTGGTGTTAATCGTCTCAAAAACTTCTCTCATCACCGGTCCAATATCCATCTATCTTGTAAGTCCACACGTCTTTCTGTTGCAAATTCTTGTCTCGGGCTTTACTGGCAAGGGTGATACAATCTCTGTATGTACATTCCAAACTGTGATATATGCCCCGAAATAATTCCTGTTTCCTTTGCTATATTAAATGTTATAATACATGATCACATAAACCAAAGTTTCTCACACTGTGAAATTCTGATCGGGAATCTTGGAATGTACATCCCAAGATTGCATCATTGCTGCCAGTAAGACCGGAGACCAGTATTTGCAATAAAAAGGTGGGTGGACTCGCAAGTCAGATCAGTATCAGACCGGATTGGTGGTGGGAGCAGTTACCAAGACCATCAGCACTGATGCCGAGGATAACATGTGAATGGAACTCCTCGGAAATCTCATCAAACACCCATCTCGGTCCGGAAAACTATTAGCAGTCCAGCAACGCTGAAGAGATGACAGTATGAATATGCAATGAAGGCTGGACACTGAATAGACTGTTGCAATGTGGCCTCCAGGCAGAAAACTGTATAAGAACTGGCTGCTCTGAGCGGACTTTGTGAACTGGGGAGTGTTCAGCGCTATAGGGGCTGTACCTGCGGTTCACCCAGCGCCCATCCTGGGCTCGGCTCTGCCTTTTGTTTGTGGCATCCTGGCATTTTGTCACTCTATTCCATAATAAATTAGTTTTGCTTCATTAATTGGGTGATTTATATGTTTCATTTATAACACAATCCCTCCATGATTTTATTCCCATTGAGTACAGCAAGAGAAACCTGAGTTATTTTACTCATATATTATACCATTTAATACAGCAAGAGAAACATGAATTATCCCCCATATATTACGAGAGGATGCAGACTCCTTTTTATCCTAATTTCCCTACTGCAAATCCCTCTCTCGTTCCCCATTGGCTGAGGTACTTGAGAAGTACAGACTTCCTGAAACGCCTAAGACCCCCTTCTACTGTACCTCCTCCCCCCTTTTTCTTTTCCTTGTGTCACTCAGTGGAATTTTTATGGAATTTATGGTTCTTCCCATTGTTTCTTTCATCTGTCAGTATCCAATTTTATTTATCAGCAGACCCACAGCTTGTTTGTAAAGACAAGTCCCTCATCCCTTGCAAGAAGGTGCCAGGTTTAACATCATGAGCAAGAATGAAATAACCCTTACACATAAAAAAAATCCAGCTTATATATGTTTATCTTTCATGGTAACAATGCCCTGCAGAGTAGTGGGATGATAAGGGTGAGATAGGGAAGATCTTGAGAGAAATCATCTCTCATGGGCAGAGTGGGAGCTTCAGACGAAGTTTATTAGAGCTTATTAGAGAAGCCCTCCCACTGAGCTATGAGGTGCAAACACGACACCTTTGATTTCTAAATTCCTTCTCAGAGATGAGTCTAGGTGCAGCTGGGTTCCACTGTTGTCCCTAAAAGCCATATTCATCACCCAGTGTGCAATAGGCCAAACTTACACACAGAGCAGAGGTGCTTGTTTATTGCACAATTGTGCAAAGAGGGTGCTACGTGGTAAATCCACAAAGCTAGCATAGCAAAACCGCTCAAAATTTTGTATTTTAGATACATTTTTGCAAACAAAGAAATTGTAATTCATTGGCCACCAGTTGCCTAGTTTCCTTATTAAATAGTATGCTACCTTCAATTAGTTGAATCATTCTCTCACTTCTGATGTTAATTGGTCTGTATGCTCAGTCTTCTTTTCCTTTTGAGTCAGTGGGTTTCTTTTCACAGTGTGGTCTGTGGGTTGGTGGTTGCACTCTCACCCCGCTAGAATCCCCTTCTAACCAGCTGGCTCAGTGCACACACCTCTCACTGAGCTCCCTCGGCTTGGCAGGAGCCTGGGGCAAGACACTGTGAACTGGTGCCAGTTCCTTGCATTACAAAGGGCACGGGGACCTGTGGTGCCAGCCAGGTGACAAGAGTCACAGCAGGACTGACAACTCAGTAGGAAGACCCCAGAATATGTGCGAAGGGTATAAACGCTCACTCGGGTGGTCCTTTGTTCACAGTCCCTCCTTTGAAGTTATGAGGTTTCTCAGACAAAGCAAGATGCTGTTTCTCAACCCCCCCCTGCTTAGTCTTTGCAACTCTGGGCAGATTGTCAACTATTTCTGACTCTTGAGATGTCATAATCTTAGCCCCAGTCTTAGTCAACAGTTTACAACCTAAAGGATTATATATAGAAGTGAATCTTCATGCAACTTTGTCCTGCAGATTAAAGGATGGCAAAGCAGATGTGTTCATATTGAAATAAAGAATTTCTTACGATAATTATTAGATGAAAATATCTTAATCAAAATAATTTCCCACATGTCGTATGTGGCTATAACTACTAGTATAGTATAGTGTGCCGTTTTTGAAGCAATATTGAAGTCAGTATATGAAATCAATTATATTGAGATTGCTGTTTCTCACCCATATCAACACTTCGCCTCCACGAGTAACCTTGAGGACAACCCTGAGGTCCCCTCTCAAGGGAGGAATCTCCACACACTCCAAGGAGGAGTGTGTTAAAAGACTCTCCTGGTAGAAGGTGGCACTGGGCTTTCATAGTTCTTCAGAGTCAATCATATATCCCAGGCCCAGCTGACTCAGCTGAACAAGTTGTCAGTAGTGTCACTTGTTTGTTCCTTTGTCAGGTACTTTAACAGGTCTGCCACACCATCATTTCACTATCAGGATGTTCAGCTTTGGGCTTCATGAGTCAGGTTGGTCCCGGCATTCTTCAACATCAAAAGGGAATATGACATCCCCTTCTTCATTTCTTCATTCACCACTGATGGCTTAGCAAAAGGGTATTCTTCAAGTTGTTTCCACCCCATTCCTGGCAGAGCATACTGCTTAAAAAGAAAAGAGTAAGAGCAGAAGTTTTACAGTGGAATGAGACTGTCACAAGCTTTTTCTTTCTTTTCCTCTTGGAAAAGAAGGAAGTGATTTTTTGTGGGGTTTGTTTTGGTTTTGGTTGCGCCTGGAGTAAATCTAAGCCCACAGAATTGTATTTAATGACAAACACAATCCAATGAAAACCGGAATAAAGAACATGAAATCCAGCCAAAAGCCTGTATTTATCTTTGTTGGGGCAATCCACAGAGAAAACAGAGAAACTGAAAACTGTTATGAAATCTAGCAATAGATATTGGACTCTGAATACCAGGGAACGAACTTAAGAATTGCTAGTTAAATAACCCACGTTGACCTTTCTGGAATATATCCTTAGCTTATTGCTCTTTTAATGGATATCCCTGGTTTCACACGTTATTTACAAAAAAATCCAAACCAAACCAAAACAAAAAACTCCCACAAAAACAAACCCAAAAACCAGACAGTACTGATGATCAGGAAATCTTAACTTCTGAGACTAAGAAAAATTTGAAGTAAAAATAATAATAATTTGAAGTAAATATAATAATAATAATTTATCCCACTGGTATAATCTCTTTCATGCTAAAAATTGCTCAAGAAGTGGAAATTTTTTAAGAAAAAAACACATCACACTTAGACAATTAATTGAAAGCCTTATGTTGCATTAGAAAACTGTATTTTCCAGTATAGGGGTGTATCTCTTTTTTAGCTATTTCTAAGCAGCTATAGCAAGAATTTAAAGATACCATATTTTATCGATTAAAATATATTGTTATTGATACACCATCTTTTTAAAATGATGTAAAATTCAGACTTGTACAGACGTGGATAAGAGGAGAAGCAATGTACTCTTAATGAGTATTGCTATAGACTTGCTTTAAATTCATTTGTACAGGAAAACACTTGAATGTTGTAGTGTCAGCTGTCACAACCTGGAGTAAATACCCAGAGTATTAGAGTAAATATTAATGAAATAAAATAGAATAGTCTATCCCAAAACAGATAGGCTTAGAAGACAACGGGGTAGAGGACCTGGTTTCTTAATTAGTGACTGAAACACCTTGGTTTTCGGTGTCTGGCTGTCACAGTGGCACCGAAGCTGCTGGCTGGGTGGGCAAGTCCCAGGCCTCCTAAGAGTGTGTGGGAGTTTGGGTTTGCTGCTGCCCCTGTGAGTGCCCAAGTGCTGGGCTTCTGACACCCAACACTGCCCAATGAGCCCTTCTGCTCCATTTTCCATGGGAATCGGGCAAAGAGTGCTGCTCATGGCGTCTGTAACAAGCTGTATTTTCAGACAGATGGGCTCCCACATATCTTGTACCTTAGAAAATTATCTGGGGAGCTGTTAGAGCTGTTGGATAATCGTGTGTTTCTGAAGCCAGTCCCTGCATGGCAGGATCCAGCACACGTGTGGGGAGGAACAGATGGGCTGCTTATATGGCATGTGTGAAAATAATGCACAACTTGTCTAGACAGGGATTAAATGGAGACAGGCACAATTCTCAGGGAAGACATGCTTGAATTTCCCATGCTGTGTTTTCATGATGGTGCACTTCTAACAGGAACGTAGGCAGCTCTAAAAATCAGGTTTCTTGGATGCTTTCCATTTACTGAAACTTCTCTCAACAGCATAATTGTGTTCTGCATAGATAGTTCTGTCTACTCTGGTATGTGGCATCCTGTAGTTGTACCTTTGTTTCGATTTACCTAATTATTCATTCTTACTTTAGTATTTTATTCTTCAGAAATTCTATAGCAGAATCACAGAACGGGAAAAGTTGAAAGGGACAGCAGTGGGTTATCTGGTCCAAACTCCCTGTTCCAGCAGGGTCATGCTAGAGCACACTGCATGGAATTGCAGATGGTCTCCAGTGAGGGAGACTCCATAACCCTGCTGGGCAATCTGTTCCAATGCACAGTCACCCACACAGCACAGTAAAGAAGTTCTTCCTCAGCTATGCAGCTTGGAAATATTTCCATAGGCCACAAGGTCACTAAGAACAAAAACAAAAATATATGTTTTTAGTGTGCTTTTCAGTAGTGACCCATAGAAATTGCCACTTAAATTTTTCCAATGTTATTTTTAGACAGCTTATATTTATAAAGTGGGAAGACTTGAAAAGGAGAATAAGCAATCCATATATTTGTGGAAAAGTTCAGAGAAGCACAAACATAAATACAGTATGGCTTGCTCAGAGGTGGACCCCAGATCTTTGCAAGCTGGGACATAAACCAGAGAACATTGTGCAAGGAAAATCCCACAAAACATAATGAAATCATCTCATGACTTTTTTATACAGCTGGGCACGGGAGGAGGTAGTCATAGGGAGGAGCATAGGGATAGATGAGGCACTGTTGGTGGAAACAATGTGATGGCAAGGCCCCCATGTGGAGACCACAGGTTCCTTGAGCCTCAAGACTCCCAAAATCAGCAGGAGTCCACTGTCATGTTCAGGACACAGATTCTGGAGAAACCCTCAGGAGGAAACACCACACAGAATCTAATAATTTACACACAGTTACTGTGGGAAAATGTCTGGGGACCCTGAGGACAGGTAAATGGGGATACAATTAGAGGAAACTGAGGAGTTGTATTGGCATCTTAAGCAGGGTTATATTAGTGATGTTACTGCAGTAGTTTGTATGTATGTGCATACACATTCAAACAGTGTAAAATGCAACATTTTGGAGCTTTATATTCAGGACATTTTTGATAAAACATAGAAGACAAAAGTAGCATAATATATAGATATATAAGATAATATAACTATTCCTACATGTCAGACTGCTAGGTCTAGTGAGGTTTTGTTTACTGGATGACTAGACCACTATTCTAGTTAGACTTTAGGACTTCCTATCTGAAGGGTATTAACTCCACTTAAGTAGGAAATGTTGCCTCAGTTATCTTAGATGGACATATTGTCATCATATTTTTCAGTGATGAGCAGAACATGCCTTGCTCAAAATGATTTGTTGCTTCAGTCAATGCTTAGGAGTGGAAAGCACTTGAAATAATGAAGCTCAGTGCAGTGAGTTTAAGTCCTTTTCAAAGAAACTCAATTTATTTAACCCTTCCAACCCTCTCTAGTCTTTATGGCAGGCAGCTGTGGGACTGAACAGCATCAGGCAGACAGGTCATCACTGGCCAACCATCCAGTGGGAAAGGAATGGCTCTGGCTTCAAGACTTCCTGGTGGTCCATGAGGACAACTCTTCATTGAGATGCTGTCTGTATGGTTCAACTCAGCTGTTGGTCTGCTTACTGCTGACATTCCTCCTGTTTATTGCAAGAATGGGATCACAAAAATTTTAGAAATTGCAGTACTCGCATCAGTTGAGGCAGAGCCAGTTTTATGGAGATCTCTGTTGGTCAACACTTTACTGGCATTACATCTTTGCAAGATACTCCTACTGTGTCTTTAAGAGATACATGTATTATGTCTTTGAGAGACTCAATGAGTCACTCTCAGTCTCAGTCAGGAGGAATTACTCTCTTGGTAGCCATGGAGAAGAGCAAATAATGTAGGTTAAAGCTTGAAATTCATGCATGTAGCCATCTCCACAGAGACACCAGACATGGTCGTGTTCCACCAGACATGGTCGTGTTCTTCTAAAATATCTTGAGACACAAAAAATGTCAGCATGAGCAAGCTTATTTTCATTGGTGGAAGAAGCAAGAGTTGACTCAGAGAAATGTTTTGTGGGATGTAATTGAAGGAAGCAATTTGGTTTGCAGTTGTTGGTAGGAATTTAATACATTTGGTTCAAATACATTTCAGTCAAAAAATACAGAATATTTTGTTGCCAATAGAGTAAAACAAACTAGATAGAAACTGGAACAGAGTCCAGAAAAGAGGAAAGCATAAAGAATAATCACAGGGGAGTCTGAGAGTACTGTATATGTAAAAATAGTGAAAGTTGCCAAAAAAAAGGGGAATTTGTCCCTTGCCCTCATGCTGGATAAATATAGAAGCAAAAAGACTTTTCAAATCCCATCCCCATTTCAGAGCAGAGCCCAGAGCTGATTTATCAAAAATATTAGTCTTCCTCATGACTCAAAAATGACTGTTAGGAGTCTCTTAGGAAACAACTCTGAATGTACTAATTTTGTAACATTCTTCCATTTATAATTCTGGAAGTTTGGGCTGAACAATATGAAGTCTAATAAGAACTATGCAATTTTATTTAGGGAAATAAAAAACTCCTATGAAAATCAAGAAGGCTTGTTGTACTCATACGTACTGTGTCACAACATCCTGTGCTTTTAACTGGTTGTTGTTTAAATCTATGGAATGTGTAAATATAAATTCATACTTTTACTGCAAAAAAAAAAAAAAAAAGAATGAACAAATATAAAATGTACAGTGTAATGAAGATAATGTTACTTGCAATGAGCTGGCATTCTTACAGCATGGAATACTTAAGTTCCTGTTAATGACAGATCATCAGCTTGTGAAGATCAGAGAGACTATGTAGTCAACTCAGATAGATTACTAAATAGGCATCTCACATACACTTTTCCATAAAATCTAGGACATTTAATCTACTTAGCACATGCCAAAAAACATTCCATTGTAATTTCACTCCAAAAAATGTTGATGGTTGATTCCTCTAAGCTTGTGCAGACTGCTGACAATGGTGACCCTTTCATGTTGTTCCTAGAGAAGGTCTCCAAGGCATAACCAAAGGCAATGAAAAGCCTTCTCTGCTGTTCAGGAAGAAGTGACAAATTCCAATTCCCATCCATAAACACTGCTGGGACATCTGGGGTAACTACCTCTGTGTGCAAAGTCCAGCAGGGAGGGCCATGTTATTTTTTGCTACCTGACAGTGAATTTCTAAAGTTGTGATGATAGAGAATAATAGTATTCTGGGCAGAAAATTACACATGAACTCATTTATTGTTTAAACGCATCTTTATAATTTGATCAAAATTCTACATAGGAAATTTGTAAAGGACGGGATTTGTAATTTTTAGGGCTTATTTATGCTGTCCCAAACCACTTCATATCAGGTGGTGGTTTTATCATCCTTTATGTAACAAGACAGTGAGCACTGATGTGCATATCCACTGAGGAGAATGTGTCCTGCATTAAAGTGTCATTTATCCCATATTAATTCAGATGATTGCTTGAAGATGTCTAAGAAGGTTTCATTGACCACAACAAGAGAGAAGGTATGGAAAAACTCACTACAAATTCCTCCAGAATATTGCTATTTTTATTGTATCTCATCTTGGCTTAACCCTAAAATGTGTGTTGGCCTGAATTCAGCTAAGAGAAATGTCATTTTCACTTAGTTCAGAAGGGGATTATCCTGCTCACTGCCCACATCCAGGCAGGTGCACAGTCTGGGGATCTCGGTAGATGGCAGGTTATTTAGGTCTCTGCAAGGCAGCAGCACAGTAGACAATCCCCTCTGAATTCTAATTACATGAGCTGCAAAGCAGTGGTAATGATGGATGTCGGCAGCAGGCTTTCTCAGCATGTGACAGTCCACTTTTAATAAATAAGCAAAACCTGCAGCCTTGTCCACACATATTATTGCTAATCTCAGTCAAGTGCCACAGGTCTGTTTCAGGTGGGAAAAATGTGGATTTGGGGTCCTGGTGCAGAATGACTTATGTAGAAGTAGAATGTATTAGTATACAGAAAAATCTCCTTACAGTGTCATGGCACTCACATTCTATTTCTTATAAAATGTTGCCCTCTTCCCAGTAGGCACAGCCATCAATTTTGGACAAAATAATTGTTGGTAGTATTTTGTCATTATTCATTTCTTTCTACCTGTAAACAAACTACAGGCCAGCTTTCTGTGTGTTAATAAAACCAAATAAGAAATGAATCAGTACACCAGATCACTACAGCAGTTAAAGGCAGAGAAATGTTTTTTATGGACTCTATTCCACACCATCATTTGGCATTAGAAATCCAAAAATAAAGCATCAGAAATAGCAAATTAGAAAGATCTACTGTAAACCTTAGATTAAAAATGAAGAATATGGACATTTTACCCATGTAAACTAATTGGTAGGTCAGTCATTCTTCATCCAGTATCAAAAATCATGCATGTCCTAGGGAGTATGATTTTTACATGTTCCTAGTGTTTAGAAGCATGACTTTCTCAGAAACAGGATTTGGAGATGAATGTCATGAAGATTAGATGTACTTCAGCATCCCAGCCCTTATGACCAGTGATAAAGAACATTATTTATTCATATAGTGCTTTTTCCTACACAACTTGCCAAGGGGCTTTTTAAGAGAGGAATGATACTAGTATATAACATCTTGCATCTAAGGTGTTCTGGGTCACTAGTATTATACCTGAGGTACCATTACCACTAACCCAAAATATCAGAGAGGAAAGATGCTACATCCTTAAACCCCTCAAAAGTACAGTTAAATACATGCAACCCATATTGCAGCACAAGGAAAAAAACAACAAAAAAAGGACTGCTCCTGTGGTGTATAGTTTATATTGTCCTACTGAAGACAATGTGACTGACCAATAGATATTTTTTGCCATGACCAGACACTCATGGCATAGCTCTGTCCATCATCAGCTAAACAGTACACACTGGTCATCCTCCAAGAGTATACAAAAACATGAACGCTGAGATAGTTGTCACTCATCATAGCTATTTGTAAGTGTTTTTAAATACAAATGAATACTTTTTAATGTATTTGTTTCATGGACTGTGGTCTCCATTTCTGGGATGCATAATACATCATATGATTTTCAACAACATTACTCATTAATTAGCCCTTTTGATGTATTTGAAAATGTTCCCATTAATTTCATCTGACCAAGATTGCTTTTCTTCTATGTGTAATTAACTCTTTGACCAGCTGTTGTCAAGGGTTCTTTGAGAAAAAGACAAAAAGAGCTCATAACAAAAGAAAAATAATTAAACCTAATTCCTAATTTCCTGCTAATGAATGCATTTCTTGCGGTGGCTTTCAAGGATGGTGAAAATATCAGTAGGAGAAAAAGCACATCTGTCATAAGTAAGAAACAAAGGAAGTACCTTTTTGAAAAAAAAAGTCTTTAAATATCTAGGTAGTATAAGTAGGCAAGGAAATGTTCAAGTATTGCTTAAATGGATTTTAACACTTCACTTTTTATCAAATTATTCCCTAAAGTGTTCTGACACTTTGAACTTCTTACATCTGGCACTCAGAGTTGAAATGTGCTATGAGAGACTGCAACTGATGTTGACAGAATTTCTGATTTCACTTGAAATGAAAAAGCAAAGACAGCTCTGAAAAAGCAAACAAGTCGAAAGAAGAATGAATAAGATTAAATGACACAGATAAGAATAAACAGGAAAAGGCAGCATGTAATTACAGGGCTTGGAATGATTGGTGGAAGTGAAATGATGGAAAGGGTATTTGGGCAGTGAGAGCATTTGCAATGTGGTTAGAAAGTATCATGAGAGGAACTTGGGTATGAGAGGATAAAGGCAGCTGGCCCAGCTTCCTTATTTTAGGAACCTGTTGGAAGATCTTATCATGCTGTAAGAGAGAGCTATAACTCAGCACAAATATGTAGACTTGCATCCCCATTATATCCCACATTCTGCACACGATGGCCCAAAATAAGAAAAACAAATATTCACTATGCTGTTCCATGGGGACTAGCAGAAGGAACAAATCTCATTGGAGAAGTTTATCATCCTGTAGTCACTAGATGCATAGAACAGCAAGGACAGCAGCCTATTAATCTTGAAAGACCAAATCTTCCTATGCAACCACGAGGTGTGGAAAATCTTTCAAGTAAAACAGTAATTTCTGGTTTCCTTACAAACTCCATAAAAGGGTGGATGCTAAGGAAACCTCTTGCATGTAGCACAACCAACTTGGGTTGCTCCTAGAACAGAAGATCCATGTTTATTTCCTCAATGCTAGATACTTTGGCTTTTTATATAATTCCAAACACCTGCCATAAATAATCTGGACAATTAGGGTGACTCTTTGCAGGTAGAGGTGTGGGATTGTTGCCTCATACTCTCAGCACAACTATGAGACAACTATTATGTTTTTCAGTTCTCTGCACATCCAGTTCTTGTCCAGCAGAAAACACAGCACAAAGTGGGGAAACACAAGCAAACACTCTTAGCCAGGTTTCATCTGTATATGCATAAATATACATACATATATTGTATAATTTCACATATTTAATGAAAACAAACTGCCTTGATAGATCTTTGCTTCAATATAAGCATTGTTTATTATGTTTATGATTCAGTGATTCTGTGGTTTTTTTATAATGTAACATTAACTTTTTTCCACTTGAGTATATTCCCATTAAAGATGACACCAATCAAGATCACCACGCCAAGCAAATCATCTTACACAGACTTTTTCTCCTCATTTGATTATACTTTAGTCCACCTTTTTTTTGGCTAGTCTACTTTTTCTAAATTTCTGCTTTTCCAGTTTAAGTTCTCCTACCACAATTGCTGGGGGGTTAGATCTGTTTCTTTTCTGTTCTATAAGAATTTTTTCCCTCAAATTGCTAAGATACTAACAATCAAGTACTTGTCGGTACTTAACCAAAGATAAGAGAGGCCAGGGAAGAGAAGGCAGAACCTGGCTACAGCTGTTTTTTTTTTTTGTCTCTGGGAGGTTTCCCT
>VWYE01017231.1:228551-286757 GCA_013398995.1 Alaudala cheleensis
AGAGGCCAGGGAAGAGAAGGCAGAACCTGGCTTCAGCTTTTTTTTTTTTTCTTTTTTCTCTGGGAGGTCCCCCTGAAAGGAAAGGAACCACGAGATTTGGGGACAGCAAAGGGACGGGGGCAGGGGGGCTGGGTGTTAGGCACTCGGGTCCTTGGCACTTCGGAGAGAGGATGTCCAGGCTGTTCACTTGCTGCAGAAGGAGTTTTCACTGTCACCACTGACTCCACTCCTGGGAAACCTACCACCATCTGCTCGTGGAATTCTGAGCTCTCCTCCTGCCCTGTTGGAGTGAGCCCGGCCCTGTCCCCCCGCCGCCGTTTCTCCTACACTGCTTTGAGGCTTTTGGCTACGCTGTGACCTCGCACCCCCTGCCCTGCCGGGACATCCCTGCTGTTCCAGCCACTACTGTGGAACTTCCCATCTACCTCATCACCAGCCCGGGATTCTGCCATTCCAGCTTGGTGCCTCAGCGCTGCCGGGGTCAGACTGCCCTGGGCTTTGTGGAGCAAAGCCCCTCGAGGTTCTTGGTTCTGTTTTATTATTAATGCTGTAGCTGTTTGTTTGTTTGTTTGTCTGCTTTGTTATATATATAACTCAGTAAACAAAACTGTTACTCCTCACATCTTTTTGCCTGAAAGCCCCTTAATTTCAAATTTATAATGATTTAGAGAGAGGGGGTTTGCATTCTCCATTGCAGGGGCGGGAGGGGCCTCCGGCTTTTCCCTAGCAGACACCTGTCTTTCAAACCAAGACAACTTTTCACAAAAAGGCAACTTCTTACATTATTTGATCAAAGTAAGAATGCTGCAAAGTAACAGACAAAGATTGGTAATACTTACTCTGCTACTGTGTAACTGGTAAATTTGCTTTTAATAGCTTTGCAAGTAAAATGACTGTTATATTCCCCAGAAAATTTACTTACCTGAATCGAATTATGAGGCTGCTGCCAGATAAGGTCCTCTTATTGGCAGAGACTATAGGCTGAGATAATGATTTACTGAAATGCAATGCAGAAAGGAACAATAAGCACTTAGGAGCAGAAGCAAGCTTTATTAAAAATATTAATTTTAATAACAAAAAGGTGCTTTACATATAGGAAAGGTGCTCTGGTCAGGCGCAGCTGGGCTTGGGCTCAGCTCCACTGTTTGGCTTCACGCGTTGCTTCCTACCCCGGGGCTGATTTTCAGCACAACTTGGAGCTGCTTTGCCACTTTTTAACACCATGTCTTAGAGCTAGGTCTGGAAGGGACAGGTAGAGGCAGCAGAAGCAGAGAAGAACCCAACAATCTTCCCGCTGAGGAGAATGGAACAAAACAGCTCCCTTCTCCCCGCTGAGGTGGGTGCTCACCTTTCCTTCCCCCGGGACAACTCCCCCAGTAATGATGAGTGTGGTATAGAATAGTTACACTCACATGGCACTGAGCCCCACACTTTACCCCCCACACCACCCCTGCAACCAGGACAAAGAGAAAAATCATATTTATTGTGGTTTTTAATTTGTAATGCATCAGCTATACAGATACACAAAGATATGAAGAGATATACAGACACACAATGTTGACTTTCAAGGACAACAGAAATTCTGAAATGCTGAAGTTTTGAAGTAGAAAATAGTTTTATATTTGTGTGTTCTGTTGAAATACTTACAATCACTCAGGAAGTGTAAGACAGTGCTAGATCTATCAATTCCATCACCTTATAAAAGCATCAAATTATCTTCTGCAAAGTAACTATCAGTTACTGCAACTGCAACATGTCCCTGTGGTAGACTCACTAGGCACCAGCCAAGGTCCATGATGCTTCATAATTTACCAAATGTGGTAAAAAAATGTGGGCCAAAAACTTTCAGCAATGCTCAAGTGCTTCTTCCTGAGGTGTTAGAGTGTTCCTTAGTGCATAAATTGTTCATTCAGAAGCCAAAAGGTTTTTCAGCTTCATTTTCATAGTTTGTCTCAGATGTATTCACAGATCTAAAAATTCTGTTCTCTTAATTCCATGTAAGACAAACCTATAGTTATTACAATAGTTGTTTAAACACCATTGCCTTGGTTTTGTCTTTTATTGGTGCCTTTTAGTATAAGACAAGTTAGCCCTGTCTGAAAAGTCATTTCAGATCAGTAATGAGTATAAAGGATAAGCTGTAGTTCTAACACCACACCAAGGAAAACAGGTACTGAACATTGGTAGGTGCACCTGTTCTTCTTGATTGTGTACAACAAAGTTCTAGGTTAACATGTTGAAAAATATTTAGATTGCAGGACTCAACATGCAAAATGAAGTGCATTTTGCACCTTGGATTACACTGATTTCACAAGTGATCTCAGTCACTTTTAGGCCACTTCCATGACACTGATCAGCTGCCTGGTATTTTTGTTTGGGGGGAAAATCCCAGTAGTCATGCCTAACTGGGTAATAACAGATTGAGATATTCAGATTAGAAATTCTCAAAATGAGCAGGGGAGATAAATTTGTTTGTGGTATGAGATTTAAAGGACTACTGCTAGCTTAATGGTGCTTAAAAAAAATTCTGTTCTCATAAGAATACTAATACTTTCCAATGTAGATACTAAATACAAAACCATTTTAACATTCAGAAGTATGGGATACTTACAAAACTTATTTTAGGTGAACTTTATGCATAATCAATCTCCAGCTAATAACCAGGTAATGAGATTAATAATGGGCTACAAATTCTCTTATTTCTCATCAGAAGTCTTCCTCAAATTGTGACATTGAAAACACTTGTTAAATTGCCTAAATCATAGCAGTTCCATTGCTCAAAACAGACTTAATTTTTCAGATCTCTGAGATTCAACATTTTTTTATGTTGAGCTCTCAATATGGCTGGCAGTTTGGGAGTTCACACATGCAAATAAAGTGTGTGCAAATATGAGCTAATAGAAAACCAGCCTGGCAGTTTCAATTTTATGTTTAAATCAAAGATATGATAATAAAATATCCATGTTCCATCTTTTTTTTTTTTTTAAATTGGCATATGCATGCAGGTAATTACATAACAACATACTGCTACTTGTATTTGTCATTTAAAAATGAAATGCAAAACAGTACTGAGAAAACATGACATTGCACTCTCAGCCCTGAAAATCTGTCTGTTGATGAACATTAAATTTGCCATCTGGCTTCTGCACTGTAGGTGTCTTTGAAAGCCCTCAAAAACCAGTTTTGTTTGGGCTTGTGCAGAATCCTGTGCACCAGATGGCTGTTTTATTGAACTTGTCTCTCAAGTAGTTGGCCACAAATTATTATGCATTTTATGAATGCTGTAAAACTGCTTATCATGTTAAGTGACTCTAGCTTACCTTTGATGTTTTTTACTCCTTTTTGATAATCAGAGGTTTCCTCTGTCATTCAACTTAATAAATGCATTTATGGACTTAAAAAAATTTGGCATCAGAAAATATATGGTAAAAGCAAGTGAACAAATCAAATGCATAAGCAAATGTATATTTGCTATGAGCTTCTTATTGAAGCTCTTAATGAGAAAAATGAAATTCAAAATTATATTAGACAATATTATGTACAAGAAAACTACCTATTATTTGTAAGTGTCCCTGTCTACTCAAAGTATACTGAAAGTATAATGAGTATTTTTACAGTATTTGGTGTAAATTAGAGATAGGAAATACAGACATCAACTGAGGGAATAATCTAGCAATGTAGTTGGAAAATAGAATTGGTCCATCAAGACCATAAAGCCTTTGCTTTCCAGGAGTCTAGATAATCACTGGGGACAATTTCCATCTTTTTGTCATCTGTTGCAATTTGTCTTTATCAGAATGGACACCTACATTTCACATTGACTAATTTACATTGGCTATAGATGCAGGAAATAGTAGTCATGTATTTAATCATCTATTTCCACATGCGCATTCCATCAGGATGAATTTAGGATTTTATTTTTAAGACTCTGCCCACTGCAATTATATCTAGGTCAGTTTCACTTTTCACTACTGCTTTATGTTTTACATCTGCAATGAATACTGTGGATATAGGCTTGGTCCAAAAAATATAGGTTAATTTTATCAGATTAGGTATCTACTGTTCAGGAATGGGCAAGTCTGTGGAATATGGTACTAAATTGACTGGAAACACATTTCAAAAGGGTAATAGAAATCAGATTTTTTGGTATCCTCTTCCTTGTAGCAACAAGCAACAATTTTTTAGAGGTAAATTACATAAGGCTTAAAGCAAGCACATTGCATTTTACTGTTAATAACTCTCCTACTTTGCAATGTAAGATGTGCCCAAAGTATGTATTCTATTACCATCTTCATGGGTTGTTGGAAACAGGTGGGGCAGTGTTTTCCCTGCCCCCTCCCTCCGGACTATCTGCTGTTAATGGCCCATCAATGCACTGGCCAACGATTCACAGGTAACTCCCCTCAGGAGCTGTCTCTGCTTAATGGGCAATCAAGGTCCCATTGTATGACTCATAGAATGACATCAGCCCATTGTGAGATGCTCTGCCCAGTGGGGAGGAGCCAAGCATTCCCACCTGGATATAATCTGGAGTATGGAACAGCACAGGGCTTATTGACTGGATTCCCAGAGGACAGGAGCTGCCAGATCTTTCTACGGGATCACTACTTCAACAAGACTGCTGCATCTGGACTGCTACCAGCACCCTAATGTGTCAGGTTGTATTCTGACTCTGTCAAGGTCTTAAGGGTCTTTTCTTTTGTTCCTTTTGCTATTACATTTATTTTAATATTTTCCTATTAAATTGTATTTCTGACTTAGAGCCTTTCACTGGTTTTGCTTTCAAATCAGTAGAATAACCACCTGTCTAGTCTGCAAAGCTATGGATGCAAAGTATGTATATGTTTATATTTCCAGTGTGTAACACAGCCTTGGTGTGCAAAGTTTACTCCTGTCTGTTCTCCCACCCACACATAAGGGGGAATCAGCAGTGGGAAGCTGCTCCATCCACTTCAGGACTGCTATTCCCAGAGACATCTTGGCATGACAGAAAAAAGCGATGTCAATGTAAATTATCTATGAATAAAGTTATTCTTCCCAAAGAGGCTGTAGTGTCTTAGACATATCTAGACATCTTAATTTTGTACTACCTTTCCTAGAAATTCAGTTCACAAATATTCCATTGTCACCATTCTTCCCCTGTTCTTTTTAATTTACCACAGATTCTTTCTGTTGCTTTGCAGGCTTACTGCTCTCCGCTTTTTTTTCACTGGATTCTGCACGGAATTTTCTATCACTTACTTCATTTTTCTTGCTCATTTGGAATCATGGAAGACAAATGACTTCTGAATTTCTTCATGTGGAATAATGGAAGATGAATGACATTTGAAACGGAGGTTTTTTAATCCCACTGGACTGAACAATAACTTTAGGCAAAATATCTTTGCCCAATTTGCCTGCATCTTGTAGTAAGATTTGTCCTGGAGATCTTTTATTCAAAAAACTCAACCCAACCCCCAAATTGCTGCCTGAAATGATTATTTGTCAATCCCATGATAATGCAGAATGTGTTTTGACTTTTTTTTTTTTAATCTATAAAATGTTCCCAATGGAACAATATCCAAAGCCATTTTAGCAGGAACAGTTGATAGGTCATTTTTGTGATAAAGACTAGGCTGTCTCCAGCCTTATTTGAACTAGCAGCAAAATAATCTTTAGATGAAAATGGTTCTTTTATTTTCAATTTGTGTTAGTTAACTTGTAGATGTTGAAAAAAATGAAGCTCTATATCACATACAGAACTATCAAATAATTGAGTACCTCAATTTCTTTCCCTCATAAAGCTCTAATGCCCACCTAATACCATACATTATAGGCCCAGAGTTGACTGTGTATATTGCCCGGAATGTTGTGTTCATGTTTGCAATCACTGGTAATTCCTAAATGGGGCTGTATCAGATTTTTGTAAGAAACCGGAATTAGAAGAGGTTTGTAAGCGAAATATCTGTGTTCATCTTCCATGTCTACTTAAGTAAATATAATGTTGTTTTCTTCTACTTTATTAAGACCAACACAATGCTGCAGTGTTTTGGATAAGTAAATAAAACTCTTTTTTACAAAAGTATTATAAAAATATGTAGTTGTGGAGTATAGAGAAATGCGCTAAGGAGACAAGATGAAAACCTTCTTCACATCCAGCCTTAGTCATTTGATGAGTCAGTAAATGTTCTCCTTTCTCAGATTAAATGCCATCCAAAAGGAGACATAAATTATAGTGAAACTATAGAATATTAAAAAGCTGACTCAAATGCCAGAAGGCAAAAAGAAAACATTCAAAATACCCACAGGAAAATCAAGGCCCACAGCAGAATAATGGTTAAAAAAATAATATCATAAACACTTTAAAACAACTCAAATAATAAAGCAGTTGTGTACTAATTCTTTCCCATGGGGAAAAAGAAAAGGAATTGTTAGAACTACTAGTTATGATCTTAAAACAAGGATTTCATTTTTACTAAATACATGACCTTCTCTGGGATTTCACTGGAACCTGTATTCACATTTAATTGCTGTTCCATTACTAAAATAAAAGCAGGCAACCTAGGGATGTTTATTTACAATGTTATTTCCAATTTCCCTGCTCTAAACTACAACATAAGGTGCAAGACTTTATAGTAATAACTTCACAATTTTGTGAAGATCTACAGGATTTCCAGAAGGCAACCACGTGTGGGAGTAGGCGCAGACAACACATGAGAGGTGTTGTCTCCTCTCTGATGAAGGAGGAGGAGAAGCGCTCTTTTTTTCATCCCCACTGCTGGGGATGAAAACCTCCAGATTGCTGGAGGTTTATTCATCTGACACTTGGTGCTGCCTGAAGTACTGATGAGTGGTTCCTGCTCCAGAATCATCTGCACTGCTGTTAGTTCACCTGTGAATGCCCTGTAGTATTTGAGGAAGCAGTTTAATTATCTGTATATCTGCCTCAGTCTTAGCATATTCCTGGTGAAACTGTTTAGGTATGGGGCACCCAAGGATGAGGGATTCTGGCAAGAGTGGGGAGTGGAAATCTCCATCTCTACCTACAATACTCACTTCACTCACTGAGAAGCGAAAAGAGAGGCTGAGCTCTTCCAGTTACCAGAGTTTACAAAGAGAAGCAAGAGCCTCGCCTTTCCCACAGCTTCCAACTCCTGCCCCTGTGTGGGAAGAACAAGCTGATAGATAACGTGGCTGTGCAAGACAGTCTCTTTGCTGGGCAGATCACTGAGCAGAGCAGTGACCAAGGAGTCTGGGATCTGCTAAGGTAGGAGGGCAAGGTGGGGTGCCTTTGGGTGAAAGCCTCCTTGAACATGTGCTGCTGGTATTGCACAGTGTGCACTGCTGGCACCTGCTGGCATGGAGCCTGTGCGCCAGAAGCAGCACCACATAGCATTCCCCCCTGACAGGGGACACTGTCTTCCCCGAGGACAGTGGAATGTCTCATGTCTAAGGGCCCTGTCTTCTGCCACTGCTGATGCGTCCACCACAGTGTAAGCACTGCTGAGGAGACAGCTTTGCATGCTTACTGCTTTTGAACACTAAGGAAAGGAATAAAGCTATCATTTGCCTTCACTGGTCTCTGGGGGCAAAATATATGCTCAGAGCTATTTCTCCTTTTATCATTCCCAATTCACAGGTTGTGTGATAGCAGCAGGGACCACAGTGGTCACAGTGGATCAGTGGATGTGGTTCTCATAAGGACTTAGTTGGTAGGAGCAGTTCTTTTCTTCCTTCCTCCATTCCCAAATGTGCTTTATGTTTGGGTTAATGCAGTCACAAGGGAGACGGATAATGGATGCCGACCAAAGAAGCGCAGCAGATGGTCTTGTCATTTATCCAGCATGCAGGTGATCAGTGGCTCTAAAAGGTGTAAAGAGTGTGGAGAACACTACAAGGAAAGTGTGGAAAACTACAAGGTAAACTCAGGAAACTGCCCAAGCATAGGCTCTGTGGCAATGTGAATGGCAATACAACAGTGGCATCAGTAACTTTTGCCAAGGGCTGGTCATTGTTCTGGGAGCCAGAACAAAATAAAAGGAAAATAAAATACAACAAAACACAATACCCAAATGTTTATAAATAAGAAGCAAATTAAAAGATAAAAGTTCACAGTGGTGCATAAACTAGTAATGATCACTAAAAAAGATGGGTCCTAGTAGTGAGGAGGATTTTGGTGATGACAGATAAAGAGATAATGGCAGCTTTGTCATGTTAAATTTTGGGACATGTCAGAATTTTGGGACTGTGATTAATCTTGTCACTCTATGACTGCTACAAGGGGTGACTGTGGCTGGAAACAAGGGTTCTCAAAGCCTTGAGAAGAAAGGTGGCAGTCAAATAAGATTGCAGTTGGAAGAATACATCAAAGCAAAAACCTTAATGGAGGAGATTCAATTAGAACACAGTTATACAGTTACAGAAATCTCTTTTGGTTCTCACTGTTGCCAGAAATGGAAAAAAAAAAAAAGACACAGAAACAGACAAGTGATCTTTTATTTTGATAACTTCAGAGGCAGCTATAACAAGAAAGTTGAATTTGCAGATAAAATAGGCATTGAAGTTTTCAGTTAAAATTAAGAACCAAGGTATTTTTTAATTGCTTACCAGATAGATTTCAATGTCCTTAGACACGGGAAACAGCTTAAAGAATATGACTCAATGGAAAAAAAAATCAGGCATCTATATACAACCACATTTATAGTTTGTAAAAGCCATGCAATATAGCTGCTAGACTCATTCCTGGTTAAGAAATTAAAAATGTGCCAACAGCAAGCAATAGAAATGCAGACAACAGTTTTCCAAGAACAGAATTTTAGCAAAGGAGAGGGAAAATCTGTATTTATAATAATAATTCTGTCTTAGAAAACCATGGGTATTCATAAAGAAGCAGTTAGGACTTCTTTAGGAAAAAAGCAGCAATTACCTTCTTAGGGAGGAGCAGAGCAGATGGGTACATAAACAAGGCAGATCCAGGGCTAGTACAATATCAGATCATGGAATGTTCAGATTGGAATGCAGTAAAGAGAGATTTCTGAGGTCAAACAACAGGGAAAAACAGACATAGTTAATATTTTAATGAACTCATTAAAATAACTGAAGTTCAGAATTGTTGACACGCTTGTATCTCAAGCCAGTACTCCAGAAATCTAGCAGTCAAGAAATATTGCTTATTCCTTAAAATACACAAAAACTTGGCTGGTCTTCAATAATGTGCAATGTAAGACCATGTGATGAACTTAAAAGACTAAAAAATGAAAACTTGACATTCTGTGCCTGAAATTACTATAGTCTGTGGAAGAATTTATTTAAGAAAAGGTAATCTAATGCATAGATATATGTAATATGTTCAAAATAAGAAAGAGTCATAACGTGGGTTTATATAGGTTGTTTTCTTTATACTAATAAAGAATTTATTGCTTTTTATTTATACTTTATTACTAATCCCTGGATAGAAAGGAACCAAATTAGAAATTTATATGAAATTATATTTAAAGGAGCTTAACAGCTTGATGAAATAACAGAAAAGACAGTGTGATTCAGACTATATATGGATATATATATTTACATGCAAGCTCCAAATTATTCTCCAACCAACCTTTTCCTTTCCTACTCCTCCTTATGCCAATGCAAGGATGAAGAGGAAATGAAGGAGATCACGTGTCTTCTACAGTCTTTCATTTCAAATGGAATTGAAATTGGTCATTGCAGTGTAGCACCCCAGTGCCACTTGCAGAATCAGGAGGCAATTCTAAATGTCAGCAATATTAATGGAAAAAAATGCTATAATGCTTATATCTCCTTGGGATATTGAGAGCATAGAATGCTGTTGGGAGGGGGAATTATTTTAAGCAGAGATTATATGTGATTAAATAAAAGTTTAAGAAAGGAAAAAAAAATCATTCTCTCCAAATTCATTCAATGATAGTTGAAATAAAAATAGGTTAAGTGTAAAGATCACTAGATGTTCTGGGTATTGCAGTATTTGGTGTCCATACTCAGTGCCTCATACATCTTTGCAGAGTCAACAGGAGACACCTGAAAGAGCTAGCAGAAATGGAAAAAGGTTCACCATTGGTTATGATTCATCAGGGACTGATGTCAGGGACTACTGCCAAAAAGATTCACTCTGAAAACTTCCAAATTAATACTACAATTTAACTCTAACATAACTGATATTTACTACTAATATTGATGATGAAAATCTGGGCCAGAACTAATTTTTTTAAAAAAAGAGCTGTATGTTCAGTGGTGCAATCTGAATCATAGATTCATAGAATGGTTGGGTTGGAAAGGACCTTAAGGGTCATCCTGTTCCAACTCCTTCCCATGGGCAGACACACTTCCCACTTGACCAGGTTACTCAGAGTCTCTTCCAGTCTGACCTTGAATGTTTTCAGGGCTGGGGTGTCCATAGCTTCTCTGGGCAGCCTGTTCCTGGGCCTCACCACCCTCATAGTGAAGACTTCCCTACTAGTACCTACTCTAAACTTACTGTCTTTCAGTTTAAAGCCATTACTCCCTGTTCTTTCCCTTTCTGAAAGGAAAATGTCTGCTTGCACCCGAAGGAGTACCAGATCTCGATGCGCAGGGACAGCCTGCTTCTTCTCAGCCATGAGAATGTCTTGCTGGATTTCCCACCATTGTATGGAGAGTGGTGTATGGGCTGACTATACAATTTGAAGTGCTGCAAATGGCTTACATAGACCAGTGCTGAGCTCTGTGACTTGGCTTTTTCTTTCCTTTACTCCCAGGAGCTGCACTGGATCTTCCTGTAGATGTCATTAGAAGAACTGTGTTAGGGACCAAAAACAACAGTCAAATAGATAAGGAATGAGCAGAAAGCTAGCATATGGTTAAAATATTAGATACAAAGATGTACATGAAAGGAAGGGAAATCAATCTCCAGTAAACTGAATCAATTTTTTATAACAGTGCAATTTATAATCTCCATGGTACTTTCCCATAAAGAAGGTCCTCCTGCTTCAGGAAAATGTTTTGAAGCCTGCCCTATCCTAGATTAATGTCTGAATCTATATTATCATTGTTACATCCTCAAAAATTCAATAGCTGGTTAAAATCACTTAAAACTACATTAAGGCAATGAAGCATTTTGCAGAGCTAAGCTGCAATTGTTTTGTGAGATGCTATGTTTAATCACATTAGAGGAGCCATATGTAGCAGGAGCATAATTATCTGTATAAAATCCAAGAAGAAATGTACTCATTATTGTGTACTTGTGGGTGAAGATAGGATTTATGACACTGTTCATAGCTAAGTTTGCCTAAAGCTTCAGGCAAAATCATATGACACAGGTTAAATACTTTTAAAATTTCAAAGCTCTCAGTTATTCTGACCTCAATGTTCTATACTGTATTTCTTGTCTCATGTTGAAACTCAACTAGAAGATTTCAGGTAAAAATAACCATGGACAAGAAGAGTTAAAGAGTATATATTTGTCTTCACAGTGTGAAACTTGTTTACAACAGGCTGGGGAGAAGTCATCTGAGATACTGTTTATCATGCCAAGACCTGAATTTCATTAGTGGGAAGCCACTGTTGTTGTGGAGAAAAAACCAAGAAAAACACAACATTCAAGGCTGTACTTAAAAATTGTGTTATAGATCTGCAACATAACTCAGACGAAAAAAAGGGAACACGAATCCATAATAACCCCTACTGTAGAAAGAACAAGGCAAAGTAAAGTGCAATTGGGGTTAAAAATGTGGTTCCAGGCTGAGAAGACCGTAACTGTGCTCAGCCTTTGAGCCTAAGGCCATCTTCAAACAAATACTGTCTTGATAAATGTCTAGTATGTATTTCAAAGTATTACCATCTTTGCTGTATTCTGAATAATGAGAGAAAGAAGGGTGTTTCAAACAGAGGAGTTAACAAAAAAATTAAGTGTATTTATAAATATAGGTACATATACATATTGACCTAAATATCATAAGTAACAAAGTAAATTCTTTCTTTTTTCAAGAAATAAGCAAAACCAAACCAAATTTTTTATTTGATATAAGGCACTGGAGAAATCTGGGGCTTTGAGTCACAGGCTGCAGAAGTATTAGAAGTTTTTTTTTTTTTTTAATGCACAGTGCTTAGTTTTGAGTAGTACATTTGTTTTACAAATTTAGATTAAACTATTTAGAGTAATGACATAAATATATTTAAAATATAGACCTGAGGAGACTGATAGTTGTCTTCCTCAGAAAATGTTCTTCCTTTTTGACATGTATAGTTGATATACTGGAAATAAAGATGACATTCTTGATCTCCTTGGGTTTCAGTTTGAAATAGCAAACAATTCTTGTTGTTGTCACTGTTGTCCTGTTTTATTTTAACTTTCAAAATAATGAAGCAATATGGCATAAAGAAAAATTTTTAGACATGCTTATTTAAAAGGCTTATAAAGATTTACCTGTGTATTTAGATGTACAGGTGTTAAATCTATTTTCTTGTTAAATGTTGAAATTTCTCTTTGAATGTAGCTTGAGGTTTTGCTGTGATCTTTCTGCCCAGTTTTGTTTCAACTTTAATAAATGAATACAGCTCAACCTGAGCTATAATTCAATGTGCAGAATGACTCACAGTGTTGTAAAACTGTTTACGGTGACCTGATCTGAATTAATTTTAGAATAATCCCATTCTGCCTGTTGCAGCACAGCCATTTACTGTCTTGTCAGGCCAGACAGATTTTGTCCCCAGGACAATTAGTGTTTCTGCAACTAAACAGGCAAAGATACACTGACTCCTTTCTTAGTAGGCAAATCTACTTGCTCATTGGAGAAAAAGGAGGCAGGTTAGACAGATTTGGTAATGACACAATTTTAAGGAAAGTTTAGCCTGGCTTTTGTCAAAAATGAATCAGGAGACCTGGCAGTATGTTACTTGGAACCTCTCAATGCATGGCTCATAAAAACACAGCACAAGCCACACAGAGGCTTGTTAACATTCCTCCCAGACTACAAGCTTCCATGTACTTCCAAGATTAGTTGCTGAAGGGAATATGTCTATACAAACAACACATTTCTGATCTTTGTTTTTTGTTTTGTTTTTAATAGGAAAATGTGATCACTGGTTAAAATAACTGTCATTTAAATGTATGAGAGTAGTTCAGTATATTTCATAAAGTAAGTTCTTCTGAATACACTGTTGTAATCTTCCTATATCTATTTGTTTTGTGAAGAGTTGTCACTTGAACAAAAAAACTTACCTGAAAAGCTGCTTATTTTATGTTTTAAGTATAAGTTGGAAATAAAAGAGTCAAAGACAAGGTAGATAAATATATTGAAATATTTTTTAGTCTTTTTCCCTATTCCCCAGTATAGTTGGTGAACAAAATTTTTTTTTTATTCTTTTGATTCTTGCTCATTGAGTAAATAAACTCATTATTTTCAAGAAAACAAATCTTTTCAAGAGTTTTCATTTTAACAAATTCCTTATTTGATTTAAAGATGTCATCTGAAGACATTTGGACACATATGCTTCCTCCAACCTTGATGCATTTGAGTATTGCTACCTGATGCTCTTGCTTTCAGGTAGTTAGAAGCTGATTATTTGGATTCACTTAGAGGGATCAAAGTCAGTTGACTTACCTATGATTTTCTATCTTAAATCTTTTTTTTCCTGTGACTATTTTTGGCTTTTTTTTCTCGTCACTTAAATTGGCAGAACTCCTCAAAAATAACCTCCAGAGGTTCAGAGATTATTTTGGCTATTTTCTCAAACACTGTAGATTGTATTCCAAAGGCCCTGATGAGTTGGAAGCATCCATTTTGTCTCAGTACTTTTAATTTTCCTCATGTTCTGTTCAGGAAAATTTGTATTGTCACATGCCTGGTTGCAAACTTTATTGGGTGAGTTGAATATAGGAGGCCAAATCCCCCATTGTGAGAAGTGTCTTTTAAAATGAAACCTGAAATTGCACTGCACAAACGTATGGCTTGCTCTACACAAAAAGATCTATTTTAGTTGATTGTTTCATGGAAAGTAAAAAATTTGTTCTGAAATCACACTGCTGGTATGAGTTTAATTAAAAAAGAAACATCCAAAAATACAGCGATGGGGTCACTAGTACAGCATGCTATGATAAGAAAACTTTTTTTTTTTCCCCTAGTTTAAAAAAGACGAGAACGGCAGACGAGCTGAGGGTTTTTTCCCCCCATACTTGGCGGGTCCTGCCGAGACGGGCTCTACATTCTGTACCCGCAGCTGCCAAAGGACAGAGCCAGCGACGGGGGCCGTATTTCCCGCAGCGCTTTCTGTCAGTGCATGACCAAATCCCACTGACTCTTCCCTCCACAAAGTTACCGCGGGTCGGACACGATGCCTGCCGGCCAGGGAGGCGCCGCCCGTTCCTACCTCCACCCCGGGCTCTGGGTATTTCCCGGTCCCACGGAGGCTGCAGTATCCCGGCGCTCACGCTCCGCCACCCGCGGCCTCGGGGGCGTGCGCCCTCCCCAGCATCCCGTCTCCACTGCAGGATAGAGGTGGGGAGGTGGGCAGGGCAAGCCCCTTCCCGCCGAGTCCTCATATGCATTGCCGCACCTATCTGCTATGCGAGCCGCCGCTCCCCCTGAGCCTCGCCTTTGCAACTTTTTTTTGCCAGGCTTCGCGCTGCCCGCCGCCACTGAGGAACCCCCCAGGGTGGTGGGCTAAAGGTGGTAAACTTTCTGCCCAGATGGGCCAGGGTGGCAGCTTCATCCTTCCTTTATCTTCAGCATCCCGGCTGCAGCACGGTCCTCCCTGGGGCGCGCCACGCCGAGCGGGGGGCGGTGCAGCGGAGCCCTGCGCTCGTTCCGGCAGCGGGCGCCGCTCCGCTTCGGCCCGCCCCGCTCCGGAGAGAGGGCGACAGGCTCCGGAGGGTTCTGCTGCTGCCGCCGCCGTCGCAGGCGGAGAAGGATGGAGCCGGGCAAGGAGCCCCGAGTGAGCACGGGGGAGAAGCCCGGCGAAGCAGAAACCCAGGCGGTTTCCTTCCAGGCCCGGCTGTGGAAGAACCTGCAGCTGGGGGGCAAGGGCCGGAGCGGCGGCGGGCGGGCAGCGGCCGAGCGCCGCACTGCGGAGCCCCTCGCCCCGCCGCCGCCGGCCGGAGGCAAGGGAGAGCTTCAGCCCGGCGGCAAGTGGAGCGGCTTCAAGCGGCGGCGGCAAGTGCTCGACCGCGTCTTCTCGTCCTCCCAGCCCAATCTATGCTGCTCGGCCGCCGAGCCGCTGGAGCCGGCCGGCGAGTCCGGCTCCGCCCTGCGCCGCCTGCGGGAGCACCTGCTTCCCCAAGGCAAGGGGCCGCCGCCCGGCCGTCGCACGGAGCCCGCCGCCGGCTGTGAGGGAGGCAGGGAGGGGCGCCGGCCCGGGGCGCACCTGTCCCACCAGAAGAGCTCCTCGCTGCCCAGTACCGCCTGCCTGGAGCAGCTGCTGCAGGGCTCGCCCGCCGCCGCCGCCGGCAGGACCCAGGACCCGCGGACGGAGGACGGCGAGGACAGCGCGGTGCGTGCTGGCCCGCGTCCCCCCTCAGCGTACGGGGCCGGGTGGGGAGGCCGGGCCGGAGGGGTGGTAATCCCTGGGGAGGGGAGAGGAGGTGGGAAGGGAGCTGAGGTGAGGCGAAGGACGGCCACGGCTGAGTCTCAGCCCTCCTCCCGCTGTTCAGGATTGCCCTTCCTCTAAGAGGGGAACGGCTCGGGTCCAGCCCGCATCCCGCGTCGGAGCCCGGCGCTCCCCCAGCGGGCAGTGACAGGCGGTGTGGCGGGCCCGAGCCGTGGGAGCACCTCTGCCAGCCGTGCTCCTGCTCCGCTGCAGGGAGCGACCTCCCTCAGACCTTCATTGCATAAACCATACAGAGGAAAGGTGTCTCGGAGGCTGGAGTTTGGCTTCCCTCGCTCGCACGCCCTTCCCCCGTGGCCGCCTCGCACGTCTCTGAGGGCCGTCTCTGCTGGTGTCTGCTCTTAACACATGCAGCACAGCTTTTCCTCAGGTAACCTCGGCTTTTTTCCTTGTTTCGTTATCCAGATTTTTATTACTCTTTTGATTTCTGCAAGACACAAACGACGGCCACTAGTACACATTTAATAGATGGTAGGTAATTATTTGGCAGTTACACACTGGGTACTGCCTCGTTCAGCTGTCAGTTCAGTCTACGAGAACATCGTTCTGGTTTGTTGGGAGAAGGCAGTAAACAAAGCCGTAACTCTTGCAGTTGTCAGCTTTTAAATTACCTGGTGAAGCTACTGTTCTTAGGGGCTGCTAAATTTACTGTGAGAAAAGTGCAAAACATATGAGTATTTTTGGATCCTGTGTAATTCTAAGCATCTATCCACATTTTTCAGGAATAACTGAGTAATGCATATTATTCTAAATTGCCTTATGCCATAATCAGGGAGAAATTCGTAGCTGAAGTAAAAGAAATGCTCTGTGTGTTGTCAAAAATAGGTTGTATAAATGCATTTGGCTGCTGCCAGAGCGGTACCTATGCTAGTGAAGAATGATAGTAATACTGTGGCAATTTGCAAGTGTACCTTGAGGTCAGTGGTACTTTAATGTCCCTCTGTAGAATTCAAAGGAGTTCGTCTCCACAAATGGGACCTAGACTTAACTTTATGTTTTGGGGTTGCTTTGGTTATAATTACTGGCCTGACTGGAAACTACTGCACTTATCTCTTGTATAATGCTTGTAAAGGGTTTAGATCATTGCTTTCTGAGGTGGGATTATTACAACAGGTGTCTATAAAGTGGGGATTTCCCTGCACTAGTGAATCCTTTCCTCCTCAAGCCCTTGGCTCACAACAATGTGTGGCACATTTTAAGTATTTAAGTACTATTTTGTGAGACAGGACATTATTCTGCTTTAAAGACTGCAGCATCTAGCAAAATGAAAATGTGTGGCTTTCTTTAGTGTTGTTCTGCTGCTGTGTTTAGTAAAGAATTGTAAATGTTTATTTACAAAACATGTCAAGTGCTTTTTAGTTGTGAGAGCATTACTCTTGTTTAGAACGAGGTACAGGCATAGCATTTGGGAATACTGCTAAATCAAATAAATTTAGGCTCTTTAACACTTGTTTTTAATTAGCAGGATTATGACCGATTCTTCCCAATGTTTCCTAGTATTAATTTGGGCTGTGCCTGGATACCAGATATGCTTGTTTTGATAATAAAAAAAAGCTTGTTTGTGCGTTGGTAAAGTTTGCAGAGCTGTTGATTGTGTTTGTTTCAGAGGGATGATCTGAAACTGAATAGCTTTTCTGCTATTTTTAAATAAGCACATTCACTGCTTTGCTCAACTTCAAACGATAATCTCACTTGGGTTATTAAATCTAGTTTAATTCAGCAACTTCACTGAGCTGTAGGATATTTGTGGAAATAAGACTCCAACTATAAAGCATTGCTGATTGTCTTCAAGTATACCTGTTACTCTTCAGTGATCTGTTAACAGTGTAAGTACCTTCTGCTGTGAGCAGCTGGAGTTTCCAGTTCAGTGTACCTCAGGAGTCAAGTCTTGCATGCCTACAGGCTGCACCCCAGGGCAGAAAAGTCCCTGCCTAACCTCAGTCATGGCCTTTACACCCCTCTCAGGACTTGGGTTTATACATCTGGTAGCTTGAGTTTGGAATAACTTGCGTTTTTCAAATCCAAGTTTTACTTGCAGCACATGCTGGCTTTAACACTGCAGGGAACCAGACTCCAAACAAGCTGTCCCCTTTCCCCCTGCGCCTTCTGGCAATGGAGAGACAATAAGAAGATATTATGAGTTAAAAAAACAATTTACTAAAATCACAATAACCACAGCAATATCAGTAGTGAGAAAAGTATTTAAAAAGAGAGTGTCCCACCCACAAAAAGACATTTATCACTGGAAACAAAAGAAAAAATGCTTCCCAAAGACAGTGCCTCTATGGACTCCAGACAGGAGAGCTCCGGAGGCTTATGTTCTCATGCACCCAGCCCAGTCTAAGTAGGGCAAGCAAACCCCTTGGAATCTTCGACCATGCCACCGCCTCTGACTGCTCCAGTAGTTCAGTTTTGAACAGCCTTCTCTTGCCCTGCCACCACTCACTCGGCTCTGCTGGAACTTGGGCTCTGAATGGCTCAGCTGAGCTTGGCTCTGTGCTGCTCCTCTCTCTCCTTTTTTCTAATTTTCCCTGGACCAGTTGTCTTGGGCTTGGCATTGCTGTCCTTCAGCAGCACATCCTTAAGCCACAGCCCAGAGGAATGGGAAAGGGACTGACAGTGGTGAAGAGAGGCTTGGTCCACTTGGCTAATCTCCATACCCTCTCCTGGAGAGAGCCAGGCAAGATGGTGCACTTCCCCTCCTGCTCCTTGGCTTCTCCTGCTGGGACCACACCCCCATCAATCACAGTGATGGTATGTGTCGTATGGAATAAACAGCGTCAAGACACAGCAGCACAGACTTTCAGCAGTGTCTGGATTTTCATTGCAGCCTTACATGTCCAAAGATAAAAAAAAAGGTATATCAAAATCATTAAAATGAGATTAAATTAAAAGTAACTCAAAATTGCAACTTCTTTTAAAATACACGTGAAATTTTATTGAAATAGAGAGCAAGCAGATGCTACTGCCTCTTTTGGATCAAGACTGTTGAATTTTTTAGCAAATCTGCACACAAACAGATCTGCTACATTTTTTAAGAGAGATAGTGGAAAGAAATAAAATCCTGCAAATTTTTTATGTTTTTAAGCTGAAATAATACAGTTGTCATCACTGAAAAGGCGCCTAAGTTAGTGGGTGGGAAGACATGCAATGTAAGATTTAGTATTGAAATTTAATTTTTGGCATTATTATTAGTAAAATGTGGTGTAGCACTATTGCACTGGGCATGGACAGTCTAGCAGAGACCTAGTTTTTTCAGTATCGAATAAAGCTTCTGTTGCATTAAATAGGGTTAGTATCTTGGTTTGAGTAGCGCTGCAAACAATACCTTTTATATTTGACCACTAAATACTAACATAGTTCTTTGCTGAAGGTTGAATACTTCTTGGAGCTGTCTGTGAACATTTTTGGAAGGGGCATTTTAAGTATTTACTGGAAAGAAACAAGTTTCTTTTAAACAGTAAATGAGGTGTAAATGTGTGCTTTTAGGACAAAGACATGAACACGTGTGCAATTATACACATCATCCTTTTTCCACTTTCCAAAGACTAGAAGACAGGTTTCTTTGGCCAAACTTTCCATAACTTTGCACATGGCAGCCAATCGCCATCATGTAGGTGAGAGCCGCGTGTGTGCTGCATCCTTGAAGCACTGAGATGATGGTGATGGATGCCTCCTGGGGTGTCCACTGGATAGGAGATGACAACAACACTCCAGGAGCAATGCTTCACAATGCTTCCAGTGTCTGAGTGTGCTGCCATGGCTCAAGGCAGTGAGGCAAGGGTTTTTCTACTTGTCCCTTTTAATTTTTCTTTCTGTGCCAGCTGGAGCATGAATTTATCTGACAGTGCCTGTGCCAGTATGGCCTTTCTCTTTAATGTGAGACATAGATTTGCATGAAAAGTTTTATATCACTTGTATTTTGTCACAGTAATTTAGTAAAAACCAGGGGGATGGAAATATCCCTGTTTCTTAAGATTTGCAGTAATAGAGACCCTACAAGTGTTTCACTGTCTTAATCAAAGAACATGGACCTGGGCATATGTCATATGGAATCAACAGTGAACATGAAGAGGGCTTAGGGAGAGGGTTCTTGGTTAAGGGATGTCCAGGCTGCAGTCTGCTGACTGCCACAATGAGAGCTCTTGTAGGCACTGCTGTCCAATGGGTTTTCTTGCAAGATAACAACAAATCTGATAACAACAAATTTTGTAATTTCACGACCTCTTAAAATGTGTCCACATTGACCTGATACACAAAAAGAGTGGCAGCTTCTTAACCCCTTCCCTCAGTGTTTCCAGTTCTGTAAGTGGCTATGTAAGTAACTTGGAGGTGTGGGAGAGTACTGGGGTGCTTGCAGAAGGAAGATGGCAGCTCTCTAGGACTGCTGCTCAACCTCCAATTTCTTAGCCATAAGGAAGCAAGTCTCGGTGATTTTGTGACACCTGGAGCTATTTGTTTCATTAATAAGCAGGGGCTGGAAAAGAGTGGTCTATAATATATAATACAGGCTGATGAGAGATGAGATGAAGTGAAAAACTGGAGATACATTCACATACTACAGGGTTTTTCCCATTCTGACAAATTAAGGATAACTATTAGTCAATAAAGTTGATGTAAGAGGGTGAACTGTGTGGCACAAGAGGAGGACCTGCAGAAAGAAGGGGAGTTTGGTGAGCTGGGTTGTGTGAGGAGATGTTGCACGTTCAGAGCAAAGAGCATTGTCTTGTACTGAGATGCTGGGAAAGAAAAAGGAAATCATAGTGAGTAGAAAGGAGTACAGGTGGAGCTGGGAGGAAGCCTGAAGAGAAGAGAGGGGAGTTTGAATTTAGTGTGGAGTGGGATGCAGAGCAAATGACTGGCCTGTTTCTCTGCCTAGAAATTAATCAGATTGAATCTATACTTTGTTTAGAGCCATTTGAGTCAGTGAAGTGACACAAGGGAAAATTTTGATTTCTTTGTTATAATTGGTGTATGTCAGAGGTAATTGATGCAGCCAAAGAAGGAAAAATAAGAAGAAAAGACAAAAGGCTGAAATGTCAATGAAAAGCTACACAGATAATGTCACCCAAGAGGATCTTAATTGCTACTTTAATTTCACTGAGAAAGATGGTGGTGAGAAAATTTGAAAACTGATGACTGTCAAGGATTAATTACCTTTTCCTGACACAATGCCAGTACAAAACAGAAAGAGTTGGAGAGAGCTAATTCACACAGGTATTTGGAGTATGATTTTAGAGCAGCATAATTCTGAAAATTAAGAGGGCAATATTTTAGAAAACAGGAGGATGCTTGCTTTTAGGGAAGTGGCCTCTGACACTCAGGGAATGAGTAGATGAAAAAAATATTTAGGTTGGGTGAGAAGACCATGGAGGTGGTTAAATTACATAGAAATAGTAACCAGGGGTAAAAAGCTGTTCTGAAGTTTGTTTCTTATTAGACAGCTGTTGCAGCTGATCAAAGCTATTTGTTTCTCCAAGGGTTTAATTAGACATCTGATTTTGTTAAGGGGTATTCTGCTTTGCCCAATTTTTCATTGTATTGATCTATAATAAAAGGTTAATCTTTCAGTAGTTTGAGATGTATTAATCTGTTTTTCGTGCTCTGTCAGACTGTCAATTTATTGTATTTTAATAGTGTATATGTATAACTGGAAGAAAAATCAGGATGTGGTACAATAGACTTGTATTTAATTATATTTTGAATGATCACGGCTTAATTAACTAAAGATCTGCAGAGTTTTCAAAGTGAGCTACATGATTTTTCAGAATTGGCTAGTTTGCAATTATCCCCATGTGAAATATTTAGATATTTTAAAGTGAACAAATAGCAGCTGTTGACTTACTGTTTATCTGTGATCTCATTTAAACTTTACTTCCTCTTCTCCTCACCCTTTGCTCATATATAAAGGTGTTTGTAGTAAAATAATTATATTGAGAATAATAGATGTTTAAAGGATAGGAATTGCCATGGTCCTTGCACTGAATGATCAAATTAATGCTTATTTTGTAATAAGTTACTCTGGTGTGAAGTGTTTAAGTTTCAGGGGTTTTGTCTGGATTTCAAGTGACTGTGTCAAAACTTTTACTTCAGTGTACTTCATATGTGTGTTTCATAAGCTACTGACCTGTGCTGAACCTTTAAAATTTAAAAAATAGAGATACATAAACTTGGTTATAGCATTAGACTTTGTTTTTTTCCCAAGAAATGCTGAAAAATGTTCCTTCCCTCCTTTTGGAATATTGAATGCAGAAAATTAGTCATACCAGTAACACTTCTCATCAGTTACTATATTATTAGAGAGAGAATTACTTTCTAGTGTTTTAAAAATATATGATTAAAACAGTTTTAAGACTGCCACTATGTCATTTAGCACCCAGCTTTGTAGGAAGTTCTAGCTTAATTGGTTTGTCTTGTGTTATATGCTAATAAATTAACAGACCCAAGTGTCTTTTTTTTTTTTTTTTTTACTTCTTGGATAAATTTCTGGTCTTTGGCAAGGCAATTGAGAACTTGCCATTTATCTGAAGACATTATTTGCCTTCTCTAATCTTGCTATCTATCCTAATCTTGGATATTACAAGTGTTATCTTCTAGGGAATTTTAAGAGGGTAGCTATAGTGCAAACCCTGAAGCTTTTAAGTTTAAAAGAGAAATATTTTCTCTTCCTTGTGAAAGAAGGCAGAATTCCTCCAATTTTTATCTATGGTAGACTCAATCTATCAAAAATGACAAATTAGATCACCTTTAGTCCAGAATGGAGGGTTTTTTTAATGTTTGTGATCTGCTCAGTGTACATTCCATTCAGTGTATTTCTGTAGGGGTGAACTGATTACAAACCACAGCAACTGCACCAGAATTGTCTGTCTGTGTTTGTATATATTGATGTCTTGTGGAGTAGGTGATTGTACCTACTTGAAGGTAAACTAGCGGGAGAAATTAACTCCATGCAAATACCTTGCGAGATATTTCAAGCTGGAGATACAATTTAATAGGGAAATTACAAAAAAGGCAGAAAGTACAGAAACACTGGCTGAAACTGACAAAGTCAGAGTAAAACCTGGCCTCTGTTGGTCAGGGGTGGTGGCTGCAGTCCAATAAAGCAGCAGCTGCAGGGCTGCTGAAATTATGGTTGTGGTCTTGTCAAAAGCCGTCATCCTGTGGAAATTCGGGTTCCCCCTCTGGATGGCCGTAGGTGGTGGTTGTTCTTCCAGTCCCAAAATCCCAGATTATCTACGGTCAGATTCAGTCAGGAATGTTCAGTGCCTTCCCCAGGGAAGGGAATTCCCCAATGGAATATAATCCCATGAGTCATGGGATGTTTTTGGGGAATCCTTGATGGCATAGGTTGGTACCGCTGTCCATTGGGGCTGTTGAGCCATTATGGCCCATTGGCAGAGATGACCCCCTTAGGCTGGGTGTTGTTGTAACAGCAGAGTTAATATGTGAAGAAAAAGAAATGCTGTCCTGGCACTCAGAGTTTAACACCACAGTTTGCAGCCTGTCGGGTTGGGTTTGCACTGAGCAGTTGTTGCAAATGATCCACCATTAACCCACCACAGTTCATCAGGAACAATGTAGGTGGGAGTGGAACACATAGTTGGCTACACCAAACTTTCTTTCCCCTGTAACCAAGACAGTGACACCTTGCCAGCAAGCCAGAGGTTTCATATTTCAAAGGTTTAGGAGCAATAATGTATCATCCCTGTCAAAACACTTAGTTTTGAAAGGTTCAGACTCAGTGTGAGATGTGAAATCTGGGGATAAAAGTATTGCAGTACTGGGATTTTTGTCAGTAAACGTACCTCATGTTTCATGTGAGTGACTTGGTGAGGAGGAAGACCATGTCTTACCAAGTCAGGTAATTAATAAGAATGGTGAGCAGTCTTGTTCCTTTGTGCTCTGCTTTGATATTGTTGATTTGCTTTTGTGTGTAATCATGTGAGCAAATAAAATCCTATAATCACAGAGTGGATTGTGTTGGAAGGACCTGTAGGATCATTTTAGTGGCTTATAAACTGATGGATCTAAGTACTGTTACATGGATAATTTGTGATTTTTAAAATAATTAGTACAATATATCTTGTACTGAATTAGCGGGATTAGACTCTATCAAGCTATCCTAATTTTGGTCAAAGACAGAGTTAAATTTCTGACAGTTCCCATGAGGGGCTGCAGCTTGGAGCCTTGCAGGCACGCTGGGGTTGTTGTGCTATTGTAGGGTAGCAGGAGTAAGGGATTTACATTTCTTCGAAGATGTATGTGACTTTGGGTGGAAGAAAAAGGCACCACACTGAGGATTTCTGTCAATTTGTTCCTTTTTTTCCAAGAAGCAAGCATAGAATGCAGTGGTGGGGCAGTTCCAGCTCTTAACTGTGGTGCAGCCAGGTGGGGCTGAACTCAGTGAGCATTCAGCGTGTAAATCAACCTCTCCATACAGTGCTGCTATTAGTCTTGTTGTTTGTTTTCTTATCACATTTCTGTTGGCCAGTAAATGGTTATCTCAAGCTACTTCTCCCTTTTGCCCCTCTCTTACTGGCTGCATAAGGCCTAATTTCCAGCTGGATTTAAGCCAATGTTTAAGTGAAGGGTTGAGGTAACAACAGATCTGTTCAGAGCCGATTGGAAACAATTTTGATCTAAGCATTTTTTGTGTTAGGTGCAGAACCCTCTGGTTACAATGTTGCTTGGTCTGTGCATGTGGGTATGGTACCTAACTCATACATTCCTGTATGTGCTCCTCTGTGCTCTTTTTCAAAATGGGGAGAGGAATAAGAATGGCTTTGTTGCTGTACTGTGATATGCTGTATGACGTGATGAGATCAACAACAATGAGGGTAATTTAGGATGTGTGTTCGGGCTCTTCTGCCTGGGCCTGGGGTGGTAGCTCTGGGAATTCATTAATAATTGTACCAAATTTGGGGGTGGAACAGGGGAAGATAATTCCCAAGGGCTAGTTAGGATAGAACAAGATGTAAAAACGTGCTCTAACAGTGCAGCCAGGGAGAGTGGTCCTTCCTGGATCTCTGGTAAAAATTACTCACAGAGACTCAAGGGTCACCCTTGGGTTTCTGGAGTCAGGGATACAAAGGATCCAGCCTGCTTACCCTTACAGTTTATTGAAGGGGTTTGAGCTGCATTGGAAGTGATGGGCACCAAAGCACAGCTCCTCGTGGCACCCTGACTACCAGTGCTGGGCTGGATGTTCAAAGGGGAATTCCCTTACACACATCATGCCACTGATGACACATGGAGTAAGTGGATTGCTCTGACCGCCCAGTGATCTTGAACAGGAAACGGCCATCACTCTGGGACCTTGGAAATTATCATGAACTGGCCCAAAGGTTAAAATTTTGAATTATTATCAGGAGAGGAGAAGGAAAGGTGACAAGCTGAGGATGTCGCCTTTGTGATGTGAGGAGCCCCACCACATAATCAACTACCAGGAAATGAAAGGAATATATGCTCTATTTCATGATGGTTCCTGCTCTGTTATAGGAGTTTATCAAAATAGAAAGCTACATTATGGAGTCCTACATGGTGAGTCACAGAGGCTATGGAGGGACAAGGTGCACCAAGTCAGGTTGCAGAGCTGACAGCAATCCAGCTGGGTTTAGATACCACTGAATGAGAGAAATGGCCAGAGCTCTGCCTCTGCACTGACTTGTAAATGCACTGCAGGGGTGGCTGCACCAATGGAAAAAGACCAGCCAGTAGGACAGAGGTAAACCCCTCTGTGCTGATGAATTGTGGCAAGACATCACTGGCCAGGTAGAGGAACTGGCTGTAAAAGAATTTTGAGTAGATGCACACGTACCCAGGAGTTGGGCTACTGAAGAGCATCCCAGCATTGGACAGGTGGATTGGGCTGTCGAAATTAACCTGTCTCGGGTGGGTCTGGGATGGTACCATAAAGGTGAATTATTTCTTGCATGTTATCATGGAAGAACAGCAAAATAGAGATGGGCTTGTGATCATGGTCTTAACAATGACAGTATGTCCCAGTTTATCCATAACTGTGAAACATTCACTACAATTAAGCAGGCTAAGCAGGTAAAGCTGCTGTAGTATGGGAAATGATGGTTGAAATATAAATACAAGGAGGCCTGGCAGATTAATTATATGATACATACCTGCCAAGGCAATTGTTACATGCTTGCAGTGGCGTAAAGAACCACTGGATGGCTGGAGATGCACCCTGTGCCTTACACCACTACCTGGAACACCATCTTGGGGTTTGGAGGTTAAGTCTTGTAGTGACATGGCACCCCAGAAAGAACTGAGCTGGACAATGAAACTAATTTTAAAAGTGTTTCACAGAGACACCTTGGCCAGAGAGCATGGTATTGAGTGGGTATCATGTTCCCTGTCATGCAGCACCCTATGGGAAAGTTGAATTCTACAATGGGCTATTAAAAACCACAGTGAAAAGCAGTGGGTGGTTGACCTACATTTAGCAAAGGCAGTCATTAATTAACACCCAAGGCTTTATCCCTTGAGCTGCCCCTCCTCAATCAAAACCTCCACGTATTGTAGAAGGGGATAAAGTCCCCATGGTACATATAAAAATATGTTAAGGAGAACAGGCTTCTCACCCGTGGGATTTTTTTTTTCTTGCTCAAGGACCTGGGTGCAGTTGGAGGATAATGGAGAGGGTCATGGAAAGACAATGTGTATCCCAAGGAGATTTGATTATTTGATTTTAAAATTGAGAACAGTCTGTAATATTGAATTGTGTGTGTAATACTGGTTGCTGAATGACCCTATCACTATGTGTCTTACCTACTATGGACAGTATGTGAAGGGGGGGATGCTGGAGTGGTTTACAATTGATATCTTGCTACCTACTTCTGACTTTAATTTAGATAATAGATTTAGTTGTTCTTTATAGTACAAACTGAACTCTCTATAATATTTTCATTTAGCAAGACATAGCTAATAAGAATAAAGAACTTTGATATTTTTAATGAATACTTTCAATTGATTCTGGTAAAATCCAGTCTCTACTAAGCTTTGACACAGAAGTTCCTGAACTAGTGTCAGGTTGTGTTCAATTGAGTCACCTTTTTATGATGTGCTAATGCAACACAAAGTTATTTTTGTCTGTGAAAGTTTTAAGTAGAGAAGATTTAGTAAGGAAAAGCAATAAACTACAGAAGAAATCCTGACAATAGGTGAGACCAAGATTTCTGACAAAAGAAAGAGCAAAGAGAGAAGGGAAGGCAAAAGCAGTATTGGTAGAAACTCTGTAATGTTGAGACAGGGGCCTGCCTATGTGTGCAGCTTTAGAAGAGCTCCTGATGGTTGTCCTGAAGGATTTGAAGGAGATAACTGAAAAAAAAGAAAAATTCCAAAACCAAAACCAATTGAAATAAGTTTATGACCTACACTGTGCCTGAGCAAGAAGCAGAAATCCACAGGATTTATTTTACCAATGAATGAGATAGCCAATCTGGCACTGCAGGATTCTTTTGCAGTGTAGGATACATACATGAAGACAGGAGATTGACTTCCCGTCTACCATGATCTATTAAAAATCTAGGTTCAAGAAATAAATGAAGGTATTAATAGAAAAATATTAGA
The DNA here is from genome assembly GCA_013398995.1 of Alaudala cheleensis. Taxonomy (NCBI): domain Eukaryota; kingdom Metazoa; phylum Chordata; class Aves; order Passeriformes; family Alaudidae; genus Alaudala; species Alaudala cheleensis. The sequence goes on from VWYE01017231.1 coordinate 255,711, forward strand.
ATGCCTGATTTTAAATGATGGGAAAAGTGAAAGAGTATGTTTTAATTTATAATTTATCATTTATCATTTATCATTTATAATTTGTCATTTAATTCTGGAATATTGACAAAATTGAAAATCAAAAATTCTGCAATACCTTTCAGTAGTATGCATTATGAAATCCTGGAAGAAATTTCTGGAAGAAGCAGAAGAAATTAGAAAAGATGAGAGATATTTTGCACATTTTTGTACAGATAAATGCAGTCAGAGGATTCCAAACATGACAATCTTTTGTTATTAAAAAATTTAGAATTCTGGTATGCAAATAATATTTTCATATTAGTAAGTGACTAGTATTTGCCCTTTATTGAAGTGTGAACTTGAAACACTTTTCATGTATTTTCTTTTTCGTTTGTTTTTCAAGGTCAACACATAGAAAAACAAAAGAAAGGGAAAAAACCCAAGCTTTAAAAGTGGTTTTTATTAATTCTTACATCATTATTTTAAATAGAAACATTCAGAAGAACTAAACAGCAGAATCAAGGATTAAAATGATTTCTTGGTAGTTATACTTTCATGGGACCCTGAAGGCTTTTATTTTGCGCCCTGAAGACTGGGACATTTTTATGAGTAATATAAACAAATATTTGTCATATTGGAAGTTCCTTTTACAGTTTCAGACTGCTTTTATCTGTCTGAATTCCTATTTCTATATGCTCAGATCCTTCTGAGCTTCTTTGAAGGTCACAGCTGATGTTGAGCAGGCAGACCAAAGTAGGAAGTCAGATTGCTACACAGAATGTGAATGGCAGAGCTTGTGCCTGCTCTGCTTTCAGGACAGACATCACTCAGACAGTGCTGGGAGTCTATTTGTAAATTTCAATTCCACAGGCTTAAACTAATCTTAGATTTTTTTGCCTATAAGATAAGTGAAAATACTTGCCTTGGCTTTAGACCTGATTGAGAAAAGAAGTGGTGTGTGAAGGAAGAGCTCTGTTATGAACATGTACAAATACATGTGTGCTTCCAGAAGTGTTCTTGAGACTTTAAAGAAGTGTAGGGAGAAAAAAACCTTGCAAAAAAGCGTAAGTGGTTTTAACGGGTTGAAGTAATTGCATGATCTGCTTCTGATGAGAGCCTGTGTGAACTTTTCTGTCAGAATACTTATCATCATCATAAGTAAATTAAGAATTTAATAACTAGTTTTCCCTTTGGTGTTAAGGGTTTTTTTCTTCATTTATTTAAAAAATATTTCCCCCCTGCACTTTTTCTGTCCTGTGGTAAACCTATTTGGTTTGTTGATTCCAGTAGCATTAAGGCTCCTCTGTTAATAGGTAATGGGTTTCTGTGGGAGGGATGCTAATCCAGCATGCTGGGAAATCTGCTGGGAAACTCCCAGAAATAATTTCACCAAGACTTGTCTTTCTGCTTCAGTTTCTATGGTAATACTATACTTTCCTCATCAGTGTTGTGGTGGTAAAGGCAATTTAATTATTAAACATCAATTTTCCCATCAAGCATTATAGCTTCAACAATAAGAATTTTTGCATGGGTTTACCTGCAGGTTCTCTCAGCAGTTTATTCAGCTGAGGCTAAATTTAGCTCCACAGTTGAGCTACATAGGTACCTTGAAGTAAATCTCAGCCATCTGCAGCCACCAAGGTGCATGATACCTAAAACAGACACCATTTTGGCCAAATTTAGGAGGCATGATTCTGCTTCTAGAAAACTGTAGAGCTTATGATCTAGGTTTAAATGATAATAAATTAATAAATTCTGCACTTTGCAGTGTTGCATCATCCAAAATGACGTGCGGGACAAATTTGCTTTATTAGGTGGAACAGAGTCTCAAAAATAACCATCTTTCCTTAAAGGAGGCAAGTATTCTGCTGTAGAAGTTTCAATGTATGGCTTTGACCGTAGCCTAATATTATGTACATATTTAAACAGATGCATGAATTTAATTAATAATAAGTAATAATTTTCCTCATGCAGTATGAGTGAGTGCTTTTGTAGTATTTGAACTTGAAAGCTAGGTAACCTAATTACCTATTTACTAACTAACTTAACCTAGGTCAGCTTCATTCCATTGAGAGATATTTGGATCTTCCATGTGAAGATTTTTTTTTTTTAAGTAATTAAACAAGTGTCCATGCACATTCTTACCACAGAATCATCTATGCTGGAAAAGATCTTTGAAGTCATCAAGTCCAACCTACGACACTACATCACCTTGTCAACTAGACCTTGATACTGAGTGCCATGCCCAGTCTATCCTTAAGCACATCCAGGGACAGTGATTCCACTACCTCCCTGGCTAGTCCATTCCAGTGCCCTTCTGTGAAGAACTTCCTAATCACAAACCTAAACATTCCCTGGCGCAGCTTACAGTTGTGTCCTCTTGTCTTAAGACTGTGTCCTCTTGTCCTAGGAGACGTATTTATATGCAGGAGTATGCAAGTTATTTGTCATTTGTGTACATCACTGCTACAATAAAAGAAACTGGAGGTGTCACTGCACTTCAGTAACATGGCATTAGGAAGTCTGTGTCTCTTCTCAGTGACAGTTTCATGGTTTTATCCGTTATTTTCTGTGCTGCTGTTGAACTGAATCTGTATATCTTTTGTGCGATCATGAAGGGAAATGGTTTATCACCGAACTGAGGACTGGGAATGTATGTCCTGTGTAATGCCAGGGGAGCAGTGACACATATCACTGGGTTTCTCTGTGTTACACTAAGGTTTGCTGATACTGATGCTGTTGTGTAATTTAGGTGTCTGTGTTTCCTGTGTGTACTGTGTTTGTTTAGCCCTGGTCCTCTAAAGGGATTAGTTTAAACAACCAGGACATTCTGGCAAATCCTTATTCTGTTTGGGATGAAGCGTTCTGTTCACCAGTAACATTTTAGTGTATCTCAGGTGTAATGGAGGAAATGCGAGCAGCATATTGTCCTGAAATGTGAATTAATGTATTAAAAATATACAGTTGGGTTGCATTTAGTGGTAAAATAACACCTCATCATGCAAATGGAGGAACTGATTAACTTGTTGCCTTTCTGGATTGGGGACAAGTGACACAACTTTAAGATTGCCTAGACTCAGAGGCTCTGTGTAGAAGGTTGCTTTTTCTGTGTGTCCCTGAGCAGATGGTCCTGTGGATGAAGGCAGAGGACTTTTGCTGCAGCCTTCTTAAATTAAACAAGGAGCAAGGTTTAGAGCTTGGCTTTCTGCCTCTCAGAAACTGGATCTTATGAAAAGAAACTATGTTAAGTAGGCAGGTTTTAAACCCCATCTTCATATACAGCTAGAAAAAATGAAAAATCTCTCAGCAATTCTAATATGGTAAGGATACTCTGTGGCAGATGCCATTTAATTTACCAGTTAGCAAGTATCTCACTTCTGTAGGCAAAATCCAGTGACTGTAGTGATGGCAAATTTTTCAGCCATTGCTTTAACTCTTTTGCCTCGTAGAATGTTTGAGGAAGATGGGGATCTGTTGGAGCAGTGATACATGTGATTGAACTCTTACTGCTTCAGTTGTATTTAATTGAATCATTATGCAATTGTTTTGAAAGAAACACCAATGTGTTAAGCAAGTTATGCTTGTTCACACTAATGATCTCTTTCATTAAACTTACTAGAATTCTATAAATAGTTCTTTAAGAATGGTTGAAAGTAACTCTTCTATACTGCCTGCCACTTGAGATTAATATCAATAAAATTAAGTTCTAGTTATCTGTTAAATGAGGAAAAGTTGTGGATTTCTAGAAAATATTTCCAACATGTTTTCAGGTAACCCTACACCATAACCAAGCAGACTGTTTCTTAGTGATGGAAGAGGAACCCAACAGTGGTTCCTAAACAAAGCTGTTAATCCCGCCAAGGTGTTATCCTGCTGGCACCAGAATTGTTTTGTTATCTCCAGCCTTTCTAGAAAATAAATTATTTTATTATTTTGCTTTTGAGTTTTTAATTATTTTTATGACAATTTCAGTGGTTATTTATAAGTGAATGACTGTACTTTTACTGGCAATATATACAGTTTCAGAAATGTCATCCTATACCTCAGTGAGCATCAGTAGCAAATACTGTAAAAATCTGTCATTTTCAGTGCCAAGAGTGATGTTTCAGATAACTGAAGTTGTTCCTTAAGTGCCCACTAAAATCCTAGATGACTAGAAGGCTGTGTGTGCCTTCCAGCCAGTGCCAGCTTGCCAGATGCCATACTTGGTTATTCCTCTGATGAGAAGCTGTTTCATCCCCTGTGGAAATTGAAAGTAGAATTAGAGTCATGGGGTCTAAAAGACTGCTGCTGTAATTGCTGACCTTTTCTGCTGTATTCCTTATTTATGTTTAAAAATCAAAATGTCTATAACAGTACCTGAAAGAGATGTAAGAATAGAATTAGAATCTCTGAAATAGATAGAAACCAGTCAGCAAAAATCTTTGGTCTGAGTAGGGTAAGAGATAAATGAATGGAATGTTCATGAAAATTAGAGAAAAAGATCTCATGAGACATTCAAAAGTACCTGAAGGAAGAATATATGAAAATAACTAATCTTGAAAATATGGTTGCAGTTTTAAAAATGTATTTTATGCTTATTCATCTTTTTTTTTTTTTTTACATGGATTCTAACAGAACAAGCAGATTGCTTTATTCCATTGAATGTTTTGCAGGTAGGCACTATTAAACAACTCTTTGAAGCACCAGCAGGCATTTTAGATTCATAAAGATCTGTGCTTCACCTATAGGAAATTCATTATAACTGGAATTACTAGATAGTGAATGTGAGCTAGTCTAAACACTTTCTGCCTGTTTCATTGCTGCAGATTCCCTCTGAAGGTTTTGGTCAGTTTTTTTAGTCTTTGCATTCTTTTCTGGGTTGGAATATATTCAGTGTTTAATTGCAGTATTAGTGGTCTCATGTGAATGGTATTTGCTGAGCAAGATTTGCACTGGTAGCATCCAGTCACATATTCATGTTGTTAGATGAAAGGACTTTCAGTCTCACATTCTCTCTCATTTTCTTTCAAGCCTGGTTATTTTCTTTGGGCCATGGAGTGCCATGCTGCCCTATTCCCTAATACTAATTATCCAACATGCCATCCTCCACTTACACTGCAATTATCATGGCTTTTATCCTTGTTTTTTGAATATGGTAAAGCTGGAGCCAAAGCAAAGTGGGGTTAATCCCAGAAAGTTTTGGGTTTTGATGACTGCAGATTTTTGCAGGATATTATGGAGGGGTGTGTTCATTTTAGTGTGACCTCATCTTTTCCCATGGAAGACTAACATGAGTCAGTATTTCAGTCTTGATGTAGTGTTTCTAGCTTCATTTTTTTTCCTCCTTCTTCAGGTTATTTTTATGGGAGGAGACATTTTACTATCATTACAATTTTTATAATTTTGTTGGGTGAGTATAGGAAATCCAAATCTGTGCTTGTGATAACTATCCATTCTCATTTCCTATAAAGCACGCACTACTATTCCCTGTTTGGCCAGTTGTAGGTTACTGACCCACCTTTTTCTCTGTAGAGGAAGATATACCCTGTTACAGTCATGGTGAGGCCTTGATAAGTCTTTGTTACAGTCCCTGATGGATTATGAAAAAAAACCCCAAACCTGTGTCAAGGAAATAGTCTGTGAAGAATTGCAATAGGTTTGTGTGAATGTGCTCCACATGTTATGTTGGAGTTTATAATTGGATACTGAAGGCCAGTAACATTTTCTGCTGTGATTGTAAAAATATATTCTCCTTAGAGAATGCAACTAATACAAGGTTTGTAAGATAATGTGGTTTATTCCAATGGTATTTTTGTTCAGCAGCAAGTGACTGCAGGAACAGTTAAACACATCAGTTGCTAGAGAAAAATTTATATGAGAAATAGTGCTGATGACAAAGGCAAAATGTTGACTCACAGTTCTCCTGATATATATTATTCAAATAAGAATGAAAGAAACTTAGTGGCTTCATATAATAAATCTGATATATTTAAGTACAGCATATGGCTGCAGACTGAAGTCCATAATTGATTCTCTTGCTGGCATATATCTAGTAGTATTGTTGAAGCATATCAGAAAAGGAATCATGAATGCTAGGGACATCTATGGAAAATGCCTCTGAATGTGAGATTCAAAAATGGAAGGTGCAGTCCTCCCCCTGCACATCAGGGTGTCATATCTTGCAATGCTCTTTGCTGTGCCTGAGTGTGCAGCTGGCACAGTGAAGCTGTCCTGAGCCAGCCTGGTGAACCTGTGTGAGCAGGAGGTCTGCAGTGCCAGGAGAGAGAGGACAGGAAGCAGGGCAGAGAAGGTGCCTCTGTTACCCTACTCTGGATGTGAGTTTGTGTTGAGGGCATGAATGGGAGATTTGAGGCATAAACCTGGCCTTCTCGTTCTGTGCTAGTGGCAGCATTACTGGGAGCTGATATGACACTGCACAATTATAGATACAATTTTTTTTCTTGCTGCTAATTATCATTCAGACTCATGTTAAGATAGTCATGCACAAAAAATTAGTAATTTTTTAGCATCTGAACTGAACAGAAATATTTCTACTACAGTTCTTCAGGGCATTCCATCCAATGTTTTTCAATACTTTATGATCTCAAGATAAATAAATTTTCTGTTAATGAAATGGGCAGGTGACACTTTGCAGAAAGGCATAGATAGCAGTTTGAAAAATTTTATAAACTCACTTAAACAAAAGGCAGTTTTTAAGTACTGTCAAAATTGGTTGTGTACAATGAGAAATGTGAGTCTCACCTCTGTAAGAACAGAATAGTATTTTGGAAAAGAGAAACTATAAAAGGGATCTAGAGGTCATAGTTAATAAACAATTCTGCAAGAGAACCTAATATAACATTGCAGCAAAATCATCTACAGTGACCTCCAAATCTATAAAACTGAATATCCTAACTATGAGGAGAGTTGATTTCACCAGTGAATAAGAAGTGGCTGAGAAGGACATGAGAAAATTGCTCACACTGTCTGCATTTTTAGCAAGATGTTGAAAAATAAGATTGTGGCTTGTCATGCAATTTGCAGGTGAAAAAAACCTGAGATCAGTATGTTCAATTTACCAAAACAAAGGCGGAAGATGATTTATTATCCAGCAGAACACATAGGGCCTCTCAGCAGGTTTATCTCTGCAAGATCGCTAGTGGTGAGAGCAGGGGGGAAGGGAGATAGCATCTTGCTTGCTTCTGCAACATTATATAAATCTTCAGGCACGTCAATCGAGTGCCTTTGGTTCTTGATATGGAGAAAGTGCATCTGACTTATTTTTATTAGGTTGATTAGCTTTGAGAGCAACCTTTCAAGGTGCTCAGCAGACTTGCTGTCTCTTTGCACCTCAAGAGGATCTGTTTTGCCCAAGCAATGTCGTGGGCAGTGGCAAGTCAATATACTTTAGTAGCTGGAGAGCAGCCAACATGTGTGATTTCTTAGTCTTGTGAATTATCAAGATCTGAAACTGCTGGATCAATGGAAACTTGCACGGGTTCAGTTTTACTAGGGGCTGGTGCATCACAGGGAGTATGATTCACCTGCTCAATATCGCGCTCTCTGGCCCAGGTGTCTATCAGGTTATTTTTTAAATAACTCCTGTCGTCCAAATCAGTTCTTTCAGGGGTGCCATGCCACTACAGGAAGTGCTTTGCAAGGCCCAAGATGTTCCAAGGTGTTCCAGGGAGTGGTGTGAGGCACAGTGTACATCTCCAGCCATCCAGTGGCTCTTTACAGGAATATAGCTATTAGCTTGGTGTGTTTGTGGGAGTGTGATGTAATCAATCTACCAGGCCTCCTTATATTTACATTTTGACCATCATCCACCATCCATCACAGAGGCCTTCCCCTGTGATGGGAATTTGGCCTGCTTGATTACAGTGAATGTTCCACAGTTATGGATCACCTGGGAAATAATGTCCATGTTTAAGTCCACCTCTCAATTGTGAGCCCATCTGTATGTTGCATCTCTTACTGGATGATCTGAGTGTCATCAGTGTCAAGGGCCCATTGAGCCAGAAATAACTCATCCTTATTCTGTCAGTATGGCAGGAACTATCACTGAAGAGAGCATATTGCTTTTCATTTTTTGGTAGCTGGTTAAGTGGTGGGCAGGCCCTCCTCAGCATGTGTCATCTTTTCCTCCTCTTTGTCTGGTAGTCGGATAGTCTGAAATTTTTGCCTTTTGGCCAGCTCCTGGTGAATTCCAGGATCCCTGGGCAATCCCTGGGTTTTCCTGTTTGAGCTCGCTGTCTGGTCAGTGTAATCTATTTACTGTGGCATGATAAGTGTAAGGGACTGTCCCTTTGAACATCCAGCCCAGCCCAGGCCAGCGCAGGCAGTCAGGATGCCAGGAGGAGCCGTGCTTTGTTGCCCATCACTTCTGAGGCAGCTTGAACTCCTTCATAAACTGCAAGGATCTCTTTTTTTTTTTTTTTTTTTTTTGGAGTGTGGCAGGCTTCAGATCCTTTTTGTCTGTGACTCCGTATGATAATGTATTGTCCTCTTTCCTATCCCCTTATCAATGCCCACATCCCAGGACAGGAATCCCAGTTGCTTGGCTTCACTACCATTTAGTTTCATATCGTGCGTGGGCTGTGCTATGCCAGCATTGGAGCAGCCAGGTCAGCAGGGGCTCACTCGAGTGAAATCTCACATATCTCACAGCTGACTTGGGGCTAGGAACCAGGCGATTATCTTTGGCCCTGCCTCCTGTTGTAAGGGCTCTACTACTTCATCCCTCAGTAAGTGAACTGATTTTGTCTTGGATTTCTTCTCCTGTATACTGCTACTGTCATGGGTTGTTCCTGTTCCAGCACCTCAGCTGCAGTTTGAGTGGCCACAGAAAGCATCTTTCTCTGCTTTCCTCCTCTTCCCAGTAAGGGAGGCTGTCTTGTGTTTAAGAAATAATAGCAAGGGTCCAGGCACACTCTAGAACTTTCCTCCTTTCTGGAACTCTACCACACCATTTTTCTTTCAAATATTCTACCACTTTAACTGAGTCCTGTAGTTATTCAGGGGTGAACTTCCAAACCATTGGGAAAGAATCGTGTTTTAAAATACGGCCCATTTTTTGTCCTACATTCCATGCCACTCATAATCCTTGGGCCAGATCTCTGGATAATCTTCCTAGAAATCTCTTTCTTGACTCTGGACATGATGTAGACAGCTCTGAGGAAACCTGGTAGACTTCAGAACAAGAACATACTTTATTTGACATACAAAGGGACTTCAGAATTCTCAAAAGCTCTTGTAACAGGCCTGAAAGAGAAAGTTGGAGTGAAAGGCTGGGAAAAACAATCCTACCCTGTTTCCCCCTTACTGACTTGATATTAATGTACTCCCAAAGATAGCAGCTGAGGTAAGGACCGGAGAGCAGCACAGAACACACATCCCAAATGACCCTCATTGCCCTTCCTGTTATCATGTCTTAAACTCATATCCCACAATACATCAACAAAGCTATCGTGATCTCTCCCATTCTGAAAAATACCAATACATGCTGCACATATGGGAATATATACAGGTTGGTGTACCACAACCACATGAATTACCAAGTGACAATGTCACCAGTGGCTCCATCCCTAATACAACAAATGCCTGAATCAAATTAATTTCCAGTCTGCTCTGGGCGGATCTGCTGTTATCACAGCCCTTTGTGCTCCACATTATGCATCACATAAGGCTGTCATGATTTAGGAATGGCACCCCTGATTTAGTGTTCCAGCTGAGACTCTCCAAACCATGATCTACTCACTCAGTCCTCCTCCCCCTACTCACATTAAATCTGCTTCCAGATGGGCTTTAGGAATGAATTAGAGCGAGATAAATCAATGAGCCTCTTTAGAGCAAAGCCTTGCTGCTGTGTGAGCTGCAGGATGGAAGCGACTCTCCAGCTGTTCCTGTGCATGGTAGGCTCCAATCCCATCACTGTCCACGGCCCTGGTGTGTCTCAATCTGGCAGCAGTTACCTGAGCTGCAGAGTGGTTCTGCATGCTTTTTGGTTACTGTGTCCTTACCTTAAAATAACGTGTGCATATGTTGGAGCAGGGCTGGTACATGTGCCAGTGGAATCACTGCTGTTTGCATCCAGGACTGGAGACAGTTTGGATAGCACTGCTGGTCTCTATGCAGTGTTTCATAGTTGAAAAGAAGGAAACATATTTTAGTTTAAGTATCGGTTTTAGCCAATTCACTGTTTCATAATGAGCTTCCAGAGCAGCTAATCTGTAGAGGCCGTGTTTTAATCAAGGTAATGTTGCTTTTAGCATAATGTGAAGCACATGTAAGATTTTTAGATTTACATTACTGCTTTTCCCAGAATATTAGCACTTGTTTTGTTAAGAGGCCTTACTGATCCCCTAGGAATTAATTACAGTTTACCTAGAGTCTATAAATATATAAAAAGCTTTTATTTTCAAATCTTGTTTTCTTTCATTAAATGTAATTTCCCTATTGTACAAAGGGAAGTTGAGATGGAGTCAATGTTACTGTTTCTGAATTTTTGTACATTAACTTAGGGAAAATAAGGATAATTTTACCAAATTGTGGCTAACACTATGAAGGGGGTGTATCCAGTATAATGCATCAGTGGTATTCAGTTGTTCCCAAACTACCAATGTTTGCATTCTTGCTGGCAGAAGCAGTGACTGCAGGTTGTGTGCACTCAGCTGCAGATGTACTGTGTAAATGAGGAGCAAATTTTTCTGCTAGGCTGATGAGGCAATTTTGCCTGAGGCTTGGTAAAGAGCTCTTATAACAAAGCTAACAGGTTGTGACTGAAAATACAGAATCCCTTCTAAGGGTGAGTTCATGTTAAGGGAGGTCAAGCACTGAGTTAACTGATGAATTTTAGGTTCAGCCAAGAGTCTCCTCTGCGTGTTGAAAATCGCAGTACACTTTTCTGCACTGCATGGTTCTAACACTGTAATTGGACTAAAGATATAATAATTACTGAATTAAAGACTTATTCTCGGTCTAGTTCAAACTGTTGACTAATAAGGAGATGGAGTTTGCAAAGATAAAATTTGTTCTGAACGTGGAAGTATAGCAGTCGGTGTTTTTTAAGAGGATAGGGGTTTGCTTGATGTCATGAGTGATTCAAAGTACCTTTTAACAAGTAGTTTAACTTTCCACTCTCTGAAATTGGGTAAATTCTCTACTACCAAATTTTATTATTCATCTCACCTTCAACTGAAATGAAAATGTTATTCAAAAAGCTCAGCTGGCATAAAAAAAAAGAAAGAAAAAAGGCAAGTAACTAGACTGCTAAATGAATAAATAAAATTTATATTACTTGAGGTTTGCTTCAGCCTACTTTATAGTTTTGTGGACATAAATAGTTTTTCTTCAATTACCAGTTACTATAGATGTTCTTGGTAGCAGTCTGTATATGTTATCAAGAGACTGTTGTAAAACGGAGGAATTTTCTAAGCAGGAATGGGACCTACCTTAAACAGTAACACATGAACAGAGGTGGAAAACACATTCTTTCCTACCTATCATGAAACTTGAGTCCAAAGTACAGAGAAGACCCCAGGGCCATTCAAGAAAAGAAATTTCTCTTTGTGAAAAAAGCCTGGCAGAAGTTTATTTGCTTTGATTTTTTTTTTCTTGCTGTTAATATTTTGAAGTATTTTGGCCTAGAAGCATTGAGAATTTTTTGTGCTTGAATCCTTTACCTCCAAAACAAAATTAGCTTCCACAGGTCATCAGCAGCTGAGGAAACAGCTTCACATCTCTGACTCAGCAGCTTGTCTGTCTATCTAATTTGTGTTGCCTGAAAGTTGGAGCAGAGTCCTTTCCAGGCAAAATGGAAATGTTTATGTTCTACTCACTCAATTATTTACATGAAAAATTATGTTGTACAAACAATTTTATTTTCCCCCCCAGATTTTGGCAGTCCTTGGTACTGTGACTAACAGCTACAAGCAAGTTTTTAATTTCTTTAGGTTGTTTTGTAACCATCTGCATTGTTGGTTAATTTCTTTGTCTCTGCTTTGTTTTGCTGGGATTTTTTAAAAGGTTTTAATTTTTGTTGCACTGCTGCATGATGAGTTGCCTGTCTTTTTTCAGAACCTTCTGCCAGACTTGGCTTAAGTTGGAAAGAGGAATATGTAAGGAGAATTATGTATTGTTTTTTACCAGGAAGATGTTAGGAAAACAAAGCTTTTTAATGTTCCTACCCAGTTTTGCAAGAAGCTCAGGAAGAGACAATCTTTTGGAAGTGTTGTTCCTCTAGATAGTAATTATAGTCCTTGGTTAATCATAAATTTTATGAAAGAAAGTAGAATAAAAATACCAACTTTGTAGGGGAGTTTTCAGCTCTTTTTGAGGTCATTATGTGCTAATAGTAAATCATGACTCACCTCTGGGGAAAGGAAGAGCCATCTCCCTTTAAACAAAAATTTCAAGCCTCTTCTGTCCCTGTTCATATTTAAGCAGATTCTGCAACATCTATGTGGGGAAGAAAGAGTGAGTATGACTTTGAGAATTTTTTTTCTGCCTAATGATACCTATTTTGTGAGTGTTAGTCCACTTGGTGAACCATCTTCCTGTTCAGCCCATACACAGACACTAGTGCACAGAAAAACATTCAGTCCCCAGAGAGACATTCACAGCCTTTTCATCCTGACCAGCCTTTGTCATACATATAGTTAAAACTTTTAAAAAATTGCTTCTAGAGTCAGACCTATTTACTCAGGAAGGAAAAGTTTGACTAACATATTTAGAAAATGGGAAATGAGAATAAATTTTAATAAGTCAATCAGTTTTTATTTTCTGGCAACATTTTTCTATGCTTCTAATGAAATGCTTAGATATATTTATCAGAAGTATTTTGAAAGTTGGTAACTGTTCATGATGATGCCAGTATTGTAAAATACGGCATGTGATGCAACTGTAAAGCTGATTTTTATAAAATTTTAAAGACTAAAATATAGTAATAATTTCAGTCAAGCATTCAAAAATTACTTAGAGTGTCTTTAGGTACAAGGTGTTGTGTTTATATTTTTTGCTTGTGGTATCATGCCATACTTCCTAAAGACACACTAAGCATTTTGAAATGAGCTGGTGGTGCTATGATTGATGGTTTTTTATAAATCCTTTCCTTTATCTGTTTTAAAAATGGCAATAGGGAAGCAATTGAGAAAAAGAGCTCAGAAACAGAGTGATGGACAAGGTTAAAATGTTAAATACGGACATGGAGAATGTATTACTTTCTTACCTTGTTGCCGAGTTCCTAGAAGGTGCTAAAATTGGAGTGCTTGGACTATGATTTGCACTGGTGACAGAGGGTTCATTGTTCCAGAAAAATTCTATCCATAAAACATGAGTATCTTGATTCTTCCCAGGATTTCTCTGGCAATAAAATAACATGGTGAAAAAAAGTTACCATTTGCCTATGGAATGATAGTCATCAGGAAGTAAATTTGAAAGAATCAGTTTGAACAGGTATTTTATTTTGGCTATTCCTTGCTTTGAGAGATTTATGTGACATCAAACTCTTAATAGATATTTGAAGACAGGAATATCTGCTTTTTTTTCTAGCTTAATGTCTTCAGCTAACTATTCCTGTTGGAATTTTTTTTAAAGTTACTTACAATGAGTAATTAATGTAATTTTTTCTACTCTTGTCCATAGGAAATTATTAAGTTTTATTTGATATAGAGGTAATTTTATGTCATTCTCTTACTAGTACACACAATTGTATGCATTAAAGTAATTTTTAGTACCAGTTTAGAGGCTTATTTCTTTGAAATAGGAGACCTCACAAATTAAGGAAAGTATATGCATTTTAGCTGTGCTGTATTTTAGCTGGTAAAACACAATTACTAGAAAATGCTTTGCCATAAGAGTGGTGCACATACATTAAGGGGTTTAGAAAATTCCTAAAGGCATCTGGTCCCAAAAGAGTTGAGCTATGCAGTCTACTTTATTAAAAGGATGCATATTCTCCAGAGTTGGTTGGCTACTGAATGCCATCCAGCTCAACCCTTGATTTCAATTTTCCCTGGGAAAATATCTGAACTATTGTAACTGATTTCTTTCCTGCATTTTCCTTCTGTTCTGTAACGTTAAACTTCTAGGTTCTTTAGAAAAATACGTTGGGTTTTTTCCAGTATTTCTGAGTTCTTCATTCCCCTTCATAATTTAGATTGTGAATATTAAAATATAGTTGAAATTAATAATTTAAACATTATGTGAATTATAGGTATCATGGTCGTAAGTGATGATCTCACAGATTGCTTCTTGTAGCACAGATATGTTTAGTTTTCATGCCCATATTCTAGTCAAACCCATAGCATTTTTGACAGTGCATTCTATGCTTTTCTTCCCTAATTAATGGGACTGTTTTTATTTTCAAAAATGTTTCAGTTGTCTCCAAAACTGCTACAAAGGACGGCTGTACTGCTGTCTCCCAAGTTGTTTGGGATTTTTTTCCTTGTGTGTTAAAGTTCACTGCTGCATCTTCTAGTGCTAGAAAGAGTGCATCTTAGGTAAAATTAGTTTTTGTGAGGAGAGGTGATGGTGTGGCACTGTTTGTAATGGAAGGGTTAGAATATATGGAGCTCACAGTTGGCAATGGCACAGTTGAGAGCTTCTGGAATCAAGGGGCAAACAAATAATGATGATCATGAGAGTCTACTGTAGACCTCCTGGCCAGGATGATGATACTGATGAATTATTCTTTGAGAAACTAAGGGACACCTTCAAGTCAACTGCCCTTGTCCTTATGGGGAACTTCAACTTGCCAGAAGTTAAATGAGAGTATCACATAGCTGGTACAACCCAGCCAGAGGATTCCTAAAAAACTTTATGGAACAGATCCTTAGGGAGCTGACTCAGAAAGTTGCCCTCTTTGATGTACTACTTGACAATAGAGTTGATGTCATTAATGAAATGGAGATTGGCAGCTGTCTTGGCCACAGGGACCGCAAAGGGATCGAGTTTAAAATCTCTATTGAAAGGAGGAAAAGTGCCAGCAAAACCTCAGCTCTGGATGTGAGGAGAGCAGACTTCAGGCTGCTCAGGGAATTAATAAGATCTCTGGGAGCATGTTTTTGCCCAGTGCTGGTCGCTTTTTACATATCACCTCCTAAGGGCACAAGAGCAGCAATTCCCAAATGTCAGCAGTCAAGCAGGAAGGGCAGAAAGCCAGGTTAGCTGAACAGGAGTCTTGTCTTAGAAATAAGGCAAGAAAGGGAGGTATATGCCCAGTGGAAGCAAGGTCAGGTGACATGGAAGAGTACAGAGATGCTGCTGCCACTCTAGGAGGAAAATTGGCGGTCAAAGCTCAACGATAAAAAGAGTTTTTTTTCAAGTATATTGTCAATAAGCAGTGTATAAAATAGCATTGGCCTGTTACAGGATTAGGATGGTCACCTCACAAACAAGGACATGGACAAAGCAGTGGTGTTTAATGCAATCGCTGTCTCCATCTTCAACACAAATGATGGAACAAGAGGATATTTGCCCTGACCTGAAGAATCGTGTTTATGAGAACAATCGATTCTTGATCAGCTCTGGAAATGTGTGGATGCTATTCCAGCTGAATCCCTAAAAATCTGTGGGGCCCGATGGGATTAATCCAGGGGTCCTTAAAGAATTAGCTGATCGCACTGCAAAACATCTCTTGATGATTTTTGAGTGGTCTTGGAACTCCGTAGAGGTCCTAGCTGATTGGAAGCTGGTGAATGTTGTCCTGATTTCCAAGAAAGGCAAGAAGAATCTCAGAAACTCTAGGCCTGTGAATCTCACTTCAGTGCCTGGTAAAGTTATGGAGAAGATTATTCTGGGAGATTCTGAAATACACCAGAAAGATGCGCAGTCATTAGTCAGAGCCAGCACAGCTTCATGAGTGGAAAGTCCTGCTATCAAACCTGATTTCTTTAATGGCAAAGTAACCCACCTTATGGGTTCCCTTGATCAAGGGAAGCCAGAGGATGCACTCTTCTTGGATTTCAGAAAAGATTTCAATAGTGTCTCTCCCAATATCCTTATGGATAAAATGTGCAGCACACAGCTAGATAAAACACATGGGATGAGTGAGCAACTGGCTCAGGCACAAAGGGTGATAATGAATGGGGTGACATCAGACTGGTGACCTGTCACCAGTGGGGTTCCACAGGGCTCCATTCTTGGCCCTGTGTTCTTCACCATCTTCATTAACAGCCTGAACTCAGGACTGGAAGGGATACTNAAAATCTGTGGGGCCCGATGGGATTAATCCAGGGATCCTTAAAGAATTAGCTGAGCGCACTGCAAAACATCTCTTGATGATTTTTGAGTGGTCTTGGAACTCCGTAGAGGTCCTAGCTGATTGGAAGCTGGTGAATGTTGTCCTGATTTCCAAGAAAGGCAAGAAGAATCTCAGAAACTCTAGGCCTGTGAATCTCACTTCAGTGCTGAGCAATCATCAACCATATAAAATTCAACAAGGAAACGTGCCAGATTCTGCACTGGGCTGTATGGACAGACTGGGGAATNTCTGAAATACACCAGAAAGATGCGCAGTCATTAGTCAGAGCCAGCACAGCTTCATGAGTGGAAAGTCCTGCTATCAAACCTGATTTCTTTAATGGCAAAGTAACCCACCTTATGGGTTCCCTTGATCAAGGGAAGCCAGAGGATGCACTCTTCTTGGATTTCAGAAAAGATTTCAATAGTGTCTCTCCCAATATCCTTATGGATAAAATGTGCAGCACACAGCTAGATAAAACACATGGGATGAGTGAGCAACTGGCTCAGGCACAAAGGGTGATAATGAATGGGGTGACATCAGACTGGTGACCTGTCACCAGTGGGGTTCCACAGGGCTCCATTCTTGGCCCTGTGTTCTTCACCATCTTCATTAACAGCCTGAACTCAGGACTGGAAGGGATACTAAGCAAGATCACAAATTATATAGAACTGGGAGTAGCTGTTGACTCCATCAAAGGCAAGAAGGCCCTGCAGAGAGACCTCAGCAAATTACAGTGCTGAGCAATCATCAACCATATAAAATTCAACAAGGAAACGTGCCAGATTCTGCACTGGGCTGTATGGACAGACTGGGGAATGAGATGCTGGAAAGCAGCACTGTGGAAAGGGACCTGGGGGTCCTGGTCACTGCAAGCTGAACATGAGCCAGCAGTGCCCTGGCTGCCAGGAGGGGCCAAGCATGTCCTGGGGTGCATCAGGCTCAGCATCACCAGCTGGGCAAGGGAGGGGATTGTCCTGCTCTGCTCTGAGCTGGGGCGGCCTCACCTCCAGTGCTGGGGGCAGTTTTGGGTGCCACAGTATAAGAAAGATATAAAGCTGTTAGAGAATGTCCAAAGGAAGGCAGCAAAAATGTTGAATAGCCTTTATGGGAAGCTGTACAGGAGCAGCTGAGGTCACATGGCCTGCTCAGCCTGGAGAAAAGGAGACAGTTACAATTTCCTTTTGTGGGGAAGAGGATGTGCATGCACTGATATTTTCTCTCTGGTTACCAGTGACAGGACTTGAGGGAATGGCCTGAACTTATGTCAGGGAAGGTTTAGGTTGGATATTAGGAAAAGATTCTTCACCCAGAGGGTGGATGGACACTTGAACAGGCTCCCCAGGGAAGCAGTCACAGCACTAAGCCTGACAGAGTTCAGGAAGCATTTGGACAATGCTCTTGGGTGTATGGTGTGACTTGAGTATGGTGCTGTACAGGGCCAGGACTTGGACTTGATAATCCTTATAGATCCCTTTCAACTCAGCTTATTCTGTGATTCTCTGATTGTGTAATGTTTGCAGTATCAAACCAGGGTGCATGTCTGTCCTTCTATGTTAAGCAGGAAAATTACCAAATGTATAAAAAATGCTCACTGCAAAAAAAAAAAAGGAGGGAGATATTTTCCGTATCTAAGATAAGTTAATGTGGAAAAAAATGTGGGCCCTAAATTGGTCTGATTGCTAATTGAACCTATTAAACTAGGAACAGGAAAGTTCTATTTTACATAAACTGGTCTCATGTTTAGTGACTGATATATTTGGTGCTTAAATAGCTGCAGATGAGTTACTTGTACATGGAAGTGTGTGTAGTCTTTGAAACTTCAATATGAAATTAGCACTTTTGAGATCTAGCATATTTTTAAAAAAAAATTCTTAAAGTAATTCAATATCAAAACCAGCAACTTATTACTGAGTATCCAAATAAAAGGCCTAATATTTTGTTAGAAATGATAAGGGGGAATGGCAGAGGAATAAAGATTAATTTGTGTTGGTAAAAATACTCATCACATGTAAAAACCATAAAGTGAGACGAGGGTACGTTTTAGGAGGGGGGTTCTGGCAGTTCAAGAAACTTGACCAATCTTTTGGTTGGTCTTGAGGACCACAAACTTCCCTGGCGATGTTGCTCAACCTGTAGAGTCTGTGTTGCCTTGCCAATAAACATTGTTGATACAACAGACAGCCTGGGAGAATTACTCTCTGCTTATATCACTGAGTGACTTCAGAGGGCAGCTCAGACATCAGATGTGTCACCCTTTGTGACACACCTGATTCAGGGGCACTTCTGATGTGGCTGAGGCACAGCACTTTCAGAGGCTGCAGTCCAGTCAGATGGAGCTTTTGTCACACTGCATTAATCTGAAATGCCCATATCTATCAATATGATCCAATTTCTCCTAATGATCATTCACATTATTGCCATCATTCACAATGAAATGATCTAGTAATATCACTGTTCAGTTATAAAATGAACTTAGCAGAATAGTAGAATATTCTTAGTGGAGGAGAATAAAGTAGAAATAAGCAGAACAAGTGAGATGCAAGAGTCAGATGTGCTCATCGTGAAATATGAAAGTGGAGAGAACATTGTCATGTAGGCTATATTGATGGCTTCTTGGCAAGTCATATGTGACATTAATCCCTTGTCTAGAATAGAACATCCATGGAATGGAAGATACTCAACTTGTTTAAAAAAATAAAGGTTAAATGGTGAGAGCATAGTGATTTGAGAATGTATCAATGCACAGTTGTCCCATGAGCTGGTCATCTCTTTTGCTGAAACACTTTGCTGCTTGAAGCTTGAAGGTAGCTTCCACTACCTGCCAGTTCCAGGTCTTCTATCATTTTCCACATCATGCTAAGAGACAGAAAAATGTTCATAAACATGATTATACAAAAGCTGGATTTCTGCTGTGATTATATTAGGATTAGGTATTGTATAATTTAGGGAATATTATCTTTGCCAAATTTTGGCAGAAATGCTGCAGAGCAGCACTGCAAAGCAGAAGTGCTTGTACCTAGTTTTGTGGATTTAGCTAATATGCCTTTGGACACTAGGCTCCTGTCTCACCTCTTTTATGCCCTCAAAATGCTTAAAAAATTGCACAGCTGTTTGCATGGTTTTTTTCCCAAGAAACTAGTCTGGAGAAGCTGTCTAAAATGTTATATTCAAACAATTTCTGTAATACTTTTGTTCACCAAAACAAAAAACTGGTTTATTTGAAAATATTTTAGAATAGATTTCCTGTCAGGGAACCCTTCTGCTATTTTAAAAATAAATTCTTATTCGTATTTAAATTCTTCACATTCCTATTTATTGTTACTCCAAAATTTTCTCCAAATTTAATTTTACTACAAATTACTAAAAATAATCATCATGGCTTGTCCATGACTTTTTTTGAAAGAGAACATAATGCAAGTACACTCCCAAGATGGGTAGTTTTGGTTATGAGGGTGGAAAGCTGGTCCTGAAGCATGTATCCTGCTGTACGTATCCTGACACCTTCAGGTGCTGCTGTATCTGTCATTTTCCTCATTACTGCCAGTTTGGAAACAGATAAGGGCAAACTGAATGAATATTTTCTTACAGGAGGATATTCCTGAAGGGCATAGTTGAGCTGAGGACTCCTGATCACATTATACTGCTCCTCATACCATCTACCACAATGTTCTCAAACACTCACTCGCTCTTTCAGAGAATATATTCCATGGCATCACACAGAGCATCTGGCTGATAGGTGCTCTCTGAGTCACAGTGTTACACTATTTGCTAGATCACTCTTCTTCAGCTGTTGTGAGAAATAACTGAGGAAAGCTTTGGACCCTAATATGATAAGCTGCATATGTAAAGGTAATGCAGGACCTCCCAGTGTGATCTTTCCAAACAGACATAATTGAGCGTAATCACCCAAAAATCAGTTCAAGCCAAAATGAAATTTTTAACTTTGCTAAGAAGTTGCAGCGTATGAACCCTGTATCCTTTGCCTCATCTCCATTGCCATCTGGGAGGGGTTGGAATTTCCTGTCTAGTTGAAGCTGCAAACTATTCTGTTCTTTGTATGTATCTGGAGGTTTTAAGTGAAAAAGAAGTTGAGTTCTGGGCTGCCAGTTACATTTTCAAATGCATCCATCTGACTTTGCTGTGTTGCTTCTGTTTTCTGTGTTCCTCTTTGCTATAATGGAACAACTTTGTTTTTGGCCAATTAGCAAAGTGTAGTTCTCGTCCTTTGTTGTCACTTGGTGAATCCTCCTGAAGCAAGCATTTTACTTCAAATAACTTTGTGTAGCTGTGTGGAAATTTCTGTTTGATTCCAGGTGTTTCAGAATTGTGACCATCATCATTGAAATGTTTCTCTTTAAATAGAAGATTTATAATTCTTTAGATAGAAAAAACATTTTAATTTTTGTTTTAGTGTTTAATGCTCAAGATAACAGTGTTGAAACTAAATAGATAGGCTAGTTGAGTTCTAAGCCTGAAAAAACTTAGTGTTCTTTTACTGCTGTCCTGTCAGTATTCTTTATCCTCACTGACTTGAACTTGTCTCTCTATATGATTCAATTTTTATTTTAACTTGCCCTGTTATGCTGCATACAGACTGTGCCAAATTGACAGGTTCATAAGTGAATCCCTTATGGATATGAAACATACCTACTCTGCCATGTGAACTTGATGGATTAGCAATATAATTTACAAGGTAAGCTGGTTTTTGTAGAAATGATACAGGTTTCTATACAGAATAAATGAGCTGTGGAGACTTCATGTTTTCAGTACTAGTAAAATTCAATTTGTATTTCTGTAACAGTCACCAGTAAATAGAAGAGATTTTTCAGAGTCTTCCTTGAATAATGCTGCCTTATGCACTCTAGTGAAATCAGATTTTTTCATAATATAAAAACCATATTAAAAAAAAAACCCTTTAAAATATTTATAGTATGCCATTATAAACTTTTCATGTTTAAGGGATGATTGAAGTAGTTGTTGAAGTTGTCTGGAAGAGTATGGCCAATGAAGTCAGAGAAGAAATAAATATTAGAGAAAATTGCTTACTGTTGCTTTTCATTAGGACTTCAAATAAAGACTAAAATCTAATGGCCTGTTTTTGCAGTGTCTTTTCCAGCCACCTGTATCTTTCCAAAGTCAAAAAGCTCTGTGTTCTGCAGTGTTCCTTTAATGAAAAGTCACGAAGATGCACTAGGGTGAATTACTTTAATAACCCTGTACTTAAAAAGTTTCTTTTTTCCATTAAATGGAACTGTAATCTCTGCACAGTTTTTACAGTCCATGTAAAAATATAATAGTAACATCATATTCTGAATTTAGTAATGGTGTTATTTTAATTTTTGAATCATGAATATTCTAGTTGCTCATGCTTTTGACAGATTCAGTCTCCCACATTTTTAATCTCACTGATTGATTTATGTTAAATTAATTTATTGTGCCTGGTCCAAATTTTCGGATCACTGTTACTTGTAGTACCATGATTAAATGCTAGAGAACATATGTTGCCAGTATCAACAGCAATTCATTAAGTTCAGTGAACTGATACTTTATTATTTTATTTTTTATAATTGGACCTCCAGAAATACCTTGAATTGAGGGATATTGAATGTAATTATCACATGAGGAATGTATATTTATAATGGCAGCTAATTAATTAAGATATGTGAAAAGCTGAGCCTTCATGCTTCAGTGAGTAATTACGTCCTCCTCATACTTACATTATTTTAAATTTGGCTTCTAAAATGTGTAATTTGTGGATTTAAGCATGAGTTGAATCCAACCAGGATAAAGAGATGGATGAATTATTGTATAAGTAGCTGGAGGATGTTTCAAAATTGCCAGCCCTTGTTCTTGTAGGAGATTTAACCTGCCAGGTATGTGCTGGCACCTGAACACATTGGAAAAGAGGAAGTTTAGGAGGTTCTTGGAGTGCATGGAGGAGAGCTTGTCACAGCTGGTGAGCCAGCCTGCCAGGGGTGGGGCTCTGATAGACCTGCTGTTGGCAAACAGAGAGGAGCTGGTGAGAGATGTGGTGGTTGAAGGTCTGGGACACAGTGACCATGAAATAACAGAGTTCTTAATACTTGGTGAAACAAGGAGGGGCATCAACAAAATTTCCACTCTGGTCTCCTGAAGTGCAGACGTTGGTCTTTTCAAAGGATTGATTCTGAGAGTACATTGGGAAACAGCCCTTATAGACAAAGGGGTCTGAGAAGAATGGACATACTTCAAGGAAGAAATCTTGAAGGCACAGGAGCAGACTATACCTTTGTGCTGAAAGATGAGCTGGTAGGAAAGATGACTGGCCTGATAAGCTTTTGAAAGAATTGAGGAAGAAAATGAGAGCATATCACCTTTGGAAAGAGGGGCAGGCAACTCAGGGAATATTCAAGGATGTCACTAGGTCATGTAGGAAGAAAATTAGATGGATGAAAGCCCAATTAGAACTCAATTTTGCCACTTATGGGAAGGATAATAAAAATGGATTTTTTATCATACATAAGTGGCAAAAGGAGGGGCAAGGACAATCACCATTCTTTATTGGCTGTGCAGTGGTATATAGGGACAGTGACTCCACCATCTTCCTAGGCAGCTCATACTAAGAGAGTACACCAGGTTGTCAAGAGCATGGGCTACTCCATGCTATTACTTTTTTATGTGGGTGCAAATAATGCTGCAAGCCAAAAAATAGGTAGGATCAAGGAAGACTGTAAAGCACTGGTGAGGCAGGTGAAAAATATTGGTCCCTAAGATGTTCTTATCTTAGAGGTTAGATTCTCTGGTTAGAGAAATAGGGACAGCCAGAAATAGATAAATAATGCAGATCACCATCTTGTTTCATGGCCAGCACCATCTAGAAGGTTTTGGCTTTTATGACAATGGGTTATGCTTTAATGGTTGTGGCCTGTTAAGGAGGTGTAGGATCCACCTGTCTAAAAAGGGCAAGGCAGTCTTTGGCAGCAGGTTGGCCAGTTTGGTGAGATGGGCTCTAAACTAAAGGTCTTGGCAGGTGGGATCCAAAGTGGTATTGCTCATGCCCTTGCTTCTTCCTGGGGAATAGGTCATACAAACCAGTGCAGTGGCAAAGGTTCCTTGACTGCCTCTCAAGATGAAGATCACAAGGCTAAACGTATCAAGGATGTTTATGGTTATTGCGAATCCTCTTATATACCTTCTAGAGAAACTGGCTGCATGGTTAGCTCTCTGAAGTGCCTGTATACAAATGCACACAGCATGGGCAATAAACAGGAACTAGAAATCTATGTGTGGTTGGAAGGCCAGGATTTCATTGCAGTTACATGGTTATATAGCTCACCTGACTAAAATGTTGTCATAGACAGCTGTGTGCTTAGAAAGAGCTGGTCAGACAGATGAAGTGGTGGATTTGCTCTTTAAGTGGGAGAGCAGCTAGAACACATTGAGCTCTACCCAGGGACAAATGAATGATCTGAGAGTTTATGGTTAGAGTCAAGGGGCAGGCTAATATGGGTGGCACTGTTGTGGGTATTTGCTGTAGACCACCTCGTCAGGAGGAATTTTATGGGCTTTCTATGAGAAGCTGGCAACAACCATGGTGGTCACAGGCCCCGTTTCTCCTGGGGACTTCAACCACCCTGATATTTGTTGGAGGGACAACATGGCTTGAAGCACACAGTCCAGGAAGTTACTGCCCATGATTCAAGCAACCTTTTGGTGCAAATGGTGGAGGAGTCAAAGAGGAGAGGTGTGTTGCTGGACCTTGAAGGAACTGGTTAATGATGTAAAGATTAGCCTTGTCTGTAAGTGACCATAAGATGGTGGAACTCAGGATCCTGCGTGGAGGAAGCAAATGGAGTAGGACCCTCCAGAGAAGCCAACTTTGGCCTCTTCAAAGACCTACTTAGAGGAATCCCGTGGGACTGTGCTCTAGGAGAGCAGGGGGTCCAAAAGTGCTGCTAAGTATTTAAATATCACTTCCTTCAGGTTCAAGACCAGTGTATCCTCTTGATCAAACAATCAATCAAAGGTGGCAGGATATCTGAATGGATCAGGAAGCTTCTAGTAAGTTGCAAATGCAAGGAAGAAATTTATGAGATGTAGAAAAGGGAACAGACTGTGTGGGAGGACTATAGGAACATTGTCAGAGTATGCAGGGATGTAAGGAAGAAGGCTAAGACGCACCTGGAATTGAGTTGGCCTTGGCAGAGGGGTCTACACGGCCTCCAGAGGTCTCTTCCAACCCTAACAATTCTGTCATCCTGTGGAAACATCCCATAAACCACATTCATCTAGAAACTGACATTTTCAGAGAATACAGATGATCTTAAATATAATTTCCACTCTAAACAATGATTTTTTTGAATGTAACTGGGTAAGACAGGAACTTGAACACTTTGCACATGATTGCTCCAAAAGTATTCAAGTAATTTGTAATTGGAGAGTATTTCTCAGAGTTTGTGTAGGCATCTATGGCTTATAAGAACAGTATGATTTTAGAACATTTAAAAAAAAGTTCTGCAGTTTGGAGGCATCCCCTGTCAGCATTATTCATGGCACTTCCAGTAGCTGGCAGTATATCAAAATGCTATAGTTTTATTTTTCTTCCAAGACAGAAACATGGCAAAATAAAACTAGCAGGTCAGCTATTTACTGAGTTACCATTAGTACCATTTTGTAATTTACAGCCTACTTTTTATTTAGATAGAGGCCTCTAGCTCCAAAGCAATGACTGAGGTTTTTGATTTGACAAGGGAAAATACTCTCCTTTCTTCAGAATTAAACTGGAGATCACAAGGAGCTGGGAGGGAAACAGGAGGGATATTCCAGATATCACAAAGGATATTCCAGATCATATCATTTCATGCTCGATATATAAAGCTGGAGGAAGAAGAATAAAGTGGAGGACGTTCAAAGTGATGGTGTTTGTGTTCCAAAGTCACTCCTAGGCATGATGTAGTCCTGCTTTCCTGGACATGGAGAACAACAGACAGTTCTTGGGAATGTGGCAAATGGATTCCTTGTTTTGCTTTGCCTGTGCATTGTTATTGCTTTACCTGTTAAAAGGCAGATTTAACATTCTTGTAGGACTTTCAGTATGGCCTCTTACTGGCATGGTCTTCTATGGGTCTTTTTGGATTTGACATGTAGTCAGTTTTTCATGAAGAAAACCTGAGTAATAGGAATTATATTAGGTCATATGAGTATATGTTTTGACAGTATTTCTTAAATTGGGAATACATTTTAGCTGTAAATAATATTGGACCACTCTAGGTGTCTTGCCTAATAGCTCAAGGCCTAGCCTTTGCTGGAGCATCTCAGATCAGGACATTGACTCTGAAGTTGGTCCTGAGATGAGTGAAGGAAATATAGTGTGGATACAGTGAGTGGTTAAAGCAAAGCAGCAATTGTGAAATCTGGTGATCTTTCCTCATGATTTTTCATAGAGACTTTAAGTAATTTCATTAAATGCAGTGTGGGTAGAAAGAGAATCATAATAATGACTTAATTGTTGCCTCATGGAAAGTTTTTCTCCTGTTAACCAGTTTGAAGAGTATTCTCAGCATTGGGTGCAAATGAGTTAGCATAGCTATCCAGTGTGAGAAACCCACATGATTTTTTTCTCAGAGATTTTAATCATCACATGTTATATAGGAAATAGATATATAGGAAAATTATGGAGAAAAATAATGGAATTTATGGAAAACTATTGTACACAGAGATCTTTTTGTTTGTTTGTAATGTAGGAAACTATTTGGTTATTTACTACCCTGTATACTTCTCTGAAATAATGGACTGATTTAAAAACAAGTTCTGTTTAACTTATCTTTTTTTCTGTATTTGAAATGGTTTGCAAACTTTTATACAGGAGGAACAAAAATATTTAAAGTAATTATTAAAATAAGTACTATTCCCTCAAAATTTCTTTTTTCTTTTTATCAGCTGGTTGGATTCAAGAATAATCTTCAAAATAATGCACTTTTTTCACTTTCATTCAATAAACTTCTCTAAAACTCAAGAAAGTGTTTCTGTCAATAGGAGCAATGCAGAAGAAGAATATGAAAGAATGAAGCAGTTGCAGAAAAATGTTGACTTTTAGTCATCTTCAGTCTTAGTTGCAGCTAGAAACTTGGCTAGAAGATATTTGGCCAAGATCTGAGATAATTAATGATGTTCTGATCTATGTTCTGACAGTGCAGATGAGAATCCAGAAGGTTATAGAGGCTTAGGCGGTGATATTATAGATCTGAGAGTTTACAGATGTGAATGATTTAACATAAGTGACTACTGAGATACTACTGAATTAAATGTTGACAGGGAAAAAAACAAGGCACAGAAATACAGTCTTCCCGTTGTCTATAGTTCTATAATTTGGTGGTAAAAATGGAATACCTTGGGGTGTAGCTCCCTGATGATTCTTTTTCTGTTAGGTAAGACATAAGGGAGGAAATTTACCAATCTAGTGCAATGATGGTGTTGTTGAATTGTTGGGCACCAAGGTAGATAAGTGTATGGGACTACTTAATGAGTGTATTATCAGGTAAGTAAGTATGCATGTATGTATAGATGCATTGAAAAATTTCTATGTTTAAGTTAAATTTACACTTTGGTTTCTCTCAAGACTACTGAAATAAATTTTGGTGCACAGGTTTATTGTTTTGTTTGCATGTTCTTGTTCTAGTAAAATGATCTCCAAAATCTTGATGTGAGCTTATATACTTTTGACATTAACCTTTCTCATTCTTAACTTCAGCTGCACATGAAGATAAGACCTCTGAATAGCAACTTCAAAAGTTTAACAGTAATTCTGCATCCCTTTTTTTTTTTTTTGCATCGTTGTGTTTGAGTATTGTTTGACTGACAAAAATGCTGATTATTTAAGTTACATGGCAATACCATTTCAGTGATTCACTTCACCTTTTATAGATATAATTTTAATTTGGGCATGAGGTTTTTGAGGCCTATTAGAACGCAGTCCTCCTATGATGGATCTTTCCTCATTTCAGATGTTTGTTTCGAGAGCATTTATTCTCCCTTTCCTAATACATAGGGGAAAAAAATTTAAAGGAGGGAATGGAAATAAGCTTTAAGAATGTCAAAGGGGAAAATGCTTATGATGTTTTCCAAACTCTGTAACACATTTTATCATTAATATGAAAAGTATCATAAAAGTTTAGATAGTTGTAATATATGGCATATTTTTTTGCCAGACATCTGAGATTCTTTTTGGATAGTACTCTAAAATACAAGTCATCTCAGTTATAGCTTTGGTAATGACTGCCATGTAATAAATTAAGGTTTCACTAATTCCTATTAGCAGTGAGGGATATTCACTTCTCATTGCTGAGATGACTGCTGCTTCTTAGCCCTCTGCAGAATGGAATCCACATGGAGTGTATCTAGGCTATGGCCTATAATTTCATACAAGATTTAGTCAAGTAGACTCTTTTTCTTCACATGTAGACAGAGGCATCTGGTTATGTAACTTTCTGCAGAGCTGGGCACTTGTTTAAAGAAGATGCAAAATATCTGCAGTGGACTAAGATTCCCTATAACCTCAATATTCCAGGAAACCAGTTGATGTTTATTCATATGCTAGCTGCTTTCATCCATACAAAATAAAATTGTGGAGTAATTCAATGTGCTTTATTTGTCTACGGTGTATACTTTCTATCTGTAAGTATTAAGTTTCTCTTGCTGTAAATGTAAGGGACAGTGATTGTCCAGATGGTCTTTTTCCCTGCTAAGAAATATTGGAATTTATTGGACATATACTAATATCAAGGCCCAAACCTTGCATGGTTTAGAATGTATATAATAGTAGGAACAGGAAAAATGTATCAGCTGTTCCAGAAATGTGTTACATGTAACTGTGAGTGCACATAAGTGTGCATTTGTTTGAAATAAGGAATCTTAACAAAGTATTAATGTTAAAATTAAAGTGCCAAAGTAGTAGAGTATAAGTAATTCTTACAAAGAATTACTCTATGCTTTAGTTTTTCCCTGCATGATGCTATTTCAATATTTGATTTGAAGTCAAAATTCAATCCTTGGCTGATGGATCTCATGGACTCCAGCCTACTTTCTCCAAGTGATCTTAATGTTGTGAGCTACAAGATCAAACTAAAATCTTTCCCTTTAACAGCTCCTATTGATCATTAATTGTATTCCAGATGAAAAGAATAGAAAACAAAAGCAGTTTATTGAGTAGCCAGTGGGAAAACAATGGGTGTCTTGCCTGTTACTATTGCAATGTAAGATTCCTGTTTCTTGTAACAGACTCCTGCGAATTTTCTGGATTTTGGGAATACCTTTCCTGTCATTTCTCTCCTGTACTTTATAGTAGCCTTAATACAGATGATTCAGGTTGGTTCTGTGAGGCCTGTTCTCCTTCAAGAACTATTTTGGTCAGGATGTGATGCAAACCTATTGGTTGATTGTCACTGGAAATAGATGCATCTCTTCATCTCTTGAACTGTACTGCTGAAGCATATTATAAATATACAGGTTTTCTCTGCTGAGTCACTTAGGATGTAAAAGTCTTATCACTTTAATGAAAAGTACAGAAAATAATGAACAAATCATTGCAACATTTATTAAAATTTTTAATGAATAGTGCAAAATTTTGCTTTACTACTATGAAGAAGCACTAATTTCTGGATGTCCAGAAAATGTTCAGAGTAAAAAAAAAAAACAACCACAAAACCAAACCCAGAAACTAGTATAACCAGTACAACCATTCTACATTTATACCATAATTTTGAAAGTTCTATCAAGTACGCATAGGCATTTTGCGAATACAAAAAAAACCCACAAGAACTTTTTTGCCAAGCTGAGTGATTACGGATGCTATGAATTGCCTTTTTTTTTTTCTTCTTTAAGCTCAGTTTTATGCTATACAATGTAAGCCTTGTGAGTGACAGCTTGAAAGGCTTGGAGTGGAGCAGCAATTAGTGAAAATATGTTGAAAGCATAGCAGAAGCAAATGTAGACCTATGCCAAACTATCCACTTCATTTTACCCTAATGAAAGGCTGGAATGAGTCATTAAGGTTGCTTCTTGTTGTCCATCAAAACATTTTCTTCTCTTTCCTTCCCATCACCGCAACTTTGGAATAAACTCAATTTTCCCATCCAAGAAAATACCAGTGTTATCTGGAAAACAGACAAAATATCTCCTCCTCGATTTTTCTTTTTAGTCTCTCTAATGCCTGTATCAAGATGTCTAGGATTGTGTATTCTTTGGGTAGCATTTAGAGGACTGTTGCCTCTGTTTTACAGGGTGCTGTTTATATTTACTGCAAGGTGCATGTATTGGTTTTGACTGTAAGTGTGTGGTGTTCCTTGTGTATTTCAACAGCTATTGGTCATACTAAGACAGATGATTTTTGCATGACTGGCCAATATAAGCTTTTGGTAAAACAAGAATTTAAGTTTCACTTGAACTTGTCTCATTTTTTCTTCAGATACTGGGAATAACTTTTTAAAGAAATTACTTTTTGTATTAATAGAAAGAGGAAAGGGAAAGTAATTTTAATTTTTAAGTAATAGGAAAATTCTAGGAAATCAAATCTTTTATGCCTTTAGGAATAGAGAAATGGTGGTACTGCTATGGGTTTGGTCAAATTGACATTAGTGTAATTTATGTTACTGTGAGTTATTGTAGCTTATATGAAATATTGGTGGTTCCAGTATATGTTTAGTATAAGATTTATTTACAAAAAAAAAAATCATAATTTAAGAAACACATTCCAATTTTTATTGAATTCTTTTTTTTTTTTTTTTACAATAAAATATGTACCCAGCATGCATTAGAGAATTTGGCTAAAGAAGTCACAATTCTTAGAATGTTTCTAGCACCTGATGGTTTCTAGTTCTGTATTCTTTGAGGAAAAAACCCTGCTATTCTCTCACATTTCTTAGCAGCATCAGTTTTCATGTGGGGGCAAGCAATTTCTGTGAGAAAGCTAAATGCAATTAGGATGTAGCGGATTTAGTCTCATTCTTGAATTCACATTCTTGGTCCTACCGTGTTATTCTCTGAATGTTTATTGCATGAAGACAGACATATTTAGGTACTGAAAAATACTGTAAGAGAGCTTTTAGGAAGGGCATGAAGTTATAGAACAAGGGATTCAAAGTGACAAAGGGTACATTTATGTTAGATACTAGGAACAAGTTCTTGACTGTGAGGGTGGTAAGGCACTGGAACAGGCTGCCCAGAGAAGTTGTGGTTGCTCCATCCCTCTGAGTAACCAGGTCTAGTGAGAGAGTCTTTATATACAGAAGAACAGGTTAAAATATCTGTCTGTCTATCTATCTATTTATCTATCTATCTGTCTGTCTGTCTGTCTGTCTGTCTGTCTCTTCCCTGTAATATCCTTCTTAACTTCTTGTGCCAGTTTAAATCAAATCAATCTCCTTTTGTGCAGAACAGGCTTAAGGTTGGGGGGGGNTTTAAATACAATTTAAAGCATAACTGGAGCATCTCATGTAGTGACAGGAAAAAGGGGAATGGATTAAAAATAAAAAAGGGTAGGTTTAGATAGGATATTAGGAAAAATTGACCACCCTTTACTAAGGGTGGTAAGGCACTGGAACAGGCTGCCCAGAGAAGTTGTGGTTGCTCCATCCCTCTGAGTAACCAGGTCTAGTGAGAGAGTCTTTATATACAGAAGAACAGGTTAAAATATCTGTCTGTCTATCTATCTATTTATCTATCTATCTGTCTGTCTGTCTGTCTGTCTGTCTGTCTCTTCCCTGTAATATCCTTCTTAACTTCTTGTGCCAGTTTAAATCAAATCAATCTCCTTTTGTGCAGAACAGGCTTAAGGTTGGGGGGGG
>VWYE01017231.1:286814-363891 GCA_013398995.1 Alaudala cheleensis
CTCATTGATGGAGTGGCATGCCTTTCAGAGGGTAGTCCTGTATGGCAGGGGACAGGGGGAGGGCAGGCTGGGTAGCACATGGCTAAGTAACGAGATGGGTATGATGGAGCGCTCAAAGATGTTGTTTATTCTTCAAAAGCTGCATCCAAAGACCAGAGGGTTTGTGGTTAGCCAAACAATTTCTAGGGTTTACTTGGGGACAAGTGTCCAAACTTGGTTAAAGGGCAGGTGTTTGACCGTATAAGTCTAAGGTCTTGAACCAACAAGGCTCACTCTATTAGCATTTTCCAGAAATCCCATCTCCCAGAGTCTCAGATTTATTTCCTCCATGTAGGGTGCTTGGGCTAAGATTTGATCTGCCCCAGGTAATTGGAGTTCCACAGTCCTGGCTTCCAACCTCCTCTCCCAGAACAGAACAGAAATTTAAAGTAAGCTGGAGGAGACAGCTAAAAACAGAGAGAAGGGGCTAGGCCAAAGCAACTGCTTTCCATCCCCCACACAGCTTCTGCAGAACCAGCTGGTGCTGGTGGTCCTCTTGACTGGTCCTTGGGACAGGATCTGTGGGGTAGAGCTCTGGAAATGGAATCTCTTGTGCAGACCCTCTGGATGAGCCGAGGTGCCTCTGTTTGTGGGTGATGGTGTTTTGAAAGGCAGTTCCTGTGATTGCAGCCACATGCTGTGCTTTTCAAATGATTCTGTGAAAGCCAAAGGCTCAGTGAGTTCTGACACTGACAGGTGTGTTGGGTAGGGGCTCAGCTGTGTTTGCCTTGCAGAGGCAGGACATAGTCTTCAGGGCAAGTGAGAAGGCAGGTTCAGAAGAACAGCAGTAGCGAGCATGTTCCTTTCAGGCTAGATGGCAGATCTGGAAGATTTGAAGGGCCCCTCATGAGGCTGCAATGCACTTTAGTGTGCAAGGACTAAATTCAGCCTTCAGGGCAAAGGAATTTCCTGTGTGTTGTAGGTAACTTAAGTCTTATTTTGTCTAGTAATAACTGCTAATTGTCTCAAGAATTCTGTTGTGTTTCATCTATTTCTTAAGCAAAATCTTCTATTTGCAAGTGCAAATTTAAACTGTGTGACCACAAAACAAACTACCTGTGCTGGCCCTTTGATATATTCTAAGTCTTTTTTGCTGAATTAGTTGACTAATTAGAGCATGAAGAGAGATGAAGGCTGAGGAAGAAAGTTTTCTTTCTAAATAAAACCTATGACATCATCAAGAAAAATGCAAATACATGCAGCTACATGTTAAAAAGACTTTTAAAAAAATTATTACTAGTATGATAAACTTTGGATCCATTTAAACAAAAAGCTGTCTTCTTTCTGAGACTTAAATGTTTGTACAAATTATATGCCTTCATACCAAAAAGAACAAGTTAAAATGTGCTCCTTAAATGCAGCATGTTAAAATTACCCTTTCCTAAGATTCTTTATATCACTAGAGGAGATGAAGAGGATTTGCAATCTCTTTTCTCTTCCTGGAAAGTCTGTGGTGTTCCACTGAATGAAAGCATGCTGTACTTTGCACTTACCCTGTGGTTTGAAAAACACTGAAGCAACTATTTGGTATAGTTGATATTTGCTGTCTCCAACACTCTGCCTTCAATATTTGTATTTAAAAAGATGTCCTACATCCAGCACAGATCTGTGAAGAAGCCTGTGGAAAGCTTCTTCATAAATGTATTTTTACATTAATAGAAAAAGGACGTCCTCTTCAGGTTTCCAGACTGGGAAATGACTATTGTAGCAAATCAAAGCTTTGCTTAGTCTGTTCAATTACTGAAACCTCTTGGGTCCAGTCTTTTTCCAGAGCTCACAATAAATTCTGCAGTCTGACTATATTAAAGAAACTATTATGGAAACAATTACCCTGCCNAGAGACAATCATAGAGAAATTCTTTGAAAATAAATAGTATGCAGACTGTTAAAATGAGAAAATGTCCATTTCCTTCTTCAGGAATAAGACCTGGTATAGAAAATAGATTTTAATCTTGTACATACATTGTTCCTATTGTCCCTAAAACTTGAAATGTGATAGATAAAAGATTAGCAATTCTGATTCTGGAGCTTTTCAAAACAATTAAACAACACACATAGATTTCAAAAGTCACTGTAGCAATTAAAGACTCTTGAGAATGTTTACAGCAAATTCCAGAAGTACCTGTCTGATACCGTAAGAAGCAGTCCTGTGTGAAACATTTTGCCACTCTATAACACAGATGACTGTAGCAAGACACTTAATAATTAGTCTTAACCTTTTTGTTAATATTAGCATGTTAACATCTTCCTCAAGAGAAACTTAACATCCTGCACCTCTGCAGGCAGAAGAGCTGAATGTCAGACAGGTGTCCTTAGAATTTACATACCCATGCTGAATCTGAAGTGGGCAGCTCTTGTACTTCCTTCAAAAGAGACAAATGACCACATCCTAAGGAAGAGCCTCATCTGTCTCCTTCCTTACCCCTGCACAATACCATGCTATCTATAATGGCCTTCTGTGGTCAAAATTGCACTCAAAATTACACAGAATGTTGCACTTAAATACAAAGATTAAGATCTGGTATAAGATTGATTTAGAGGAACTATCTTTATGAATTTTGTATTACTTCTAACAATTTTTTGTCCCTTTTTGTTCAGTGGCTGTGTCCCTGCTTTCATCCTCTTTATTGTGGTTATTGTGAAAGGTGAGTCATGAAGGTTAACTGAAATGTTTTCATGGTGGTCAAATCTTTAATGTATTGAAGAAGACAGCTTTAAATAAGGGTCAAAGTATAACCCTCTTTATAAAGTCACATGATGCGAAGGTGCACCTTAGTTGAATGAGATATTTCTGCTGAGATGTTTGTTAAAACAACTGTGTTTCCAGAACTGGTTAATGTTTATGAACAGTGTCTTTGGTGAACATGATGTATTCTACGTGATGTACAAAATTCTATACCCCTACCCAAACTCCTCTACTTTTAGTTGCTTTAATTCCAGCTATTTTAGTTTAGTACAGACTTATCTTTTTCCAGTATAACATCTTTTTGTAGAAGTGTCACCTATTTGCTACTTTCTGGGCCTTCTTCCTCTCTTAATTGACCAT
The DNA here is from genome assembly GCA_013398995.1 of Alaudala cheleensis. Classification (NCBI taxonomy): domain Eukaryota; kingdom Metazoa; phylum Chordata; class Aves; order Passeriformes; family Alaudidae; genus Alaudala; species Alaudala cheleensis. The sequence continues at coordinate 289,900 of VWYE01017231.1, forward strand.
TCTGTTATAGCCAAATATCTGTCACAACACTTTTCTTTGGCATATGAAATGTACCCTCAGCCATAACATTTGTTGATAGTATTTTCAAATAGTGGAGAAGAGACCTGCACAAACACAGAAATTGGATGTTGTGCCTTTGAAGGTAGTACATTATGCATTTTTGGTGCTTTAAATAAGAGGTGTGAGCCAGTCTCAGTTCTCAGGAGTCTGCTTACTCACCAAATTCCTGTCTTCAGCAAGTACATTGCATCAGCAGTGCAAATGTAAACCGAGATAGTTCTGTTCTTCACAGAGCTCTTGCATTTAATAAGATGATAGCCATTAAGAAAAGTTCCTACTCTGACCATTCACAAGACTCTGGCAGTCACGTTCCTGGTGCTGGAGATTCCAGTTGCTGGGACCGAGGCCCCTTCACAGCAGGCTGCTCCGGTGAGCTCTGCTTGGCTCCCCCTCACACTCCACTCACATGCAGTCATACCAGGTTTCCTTGTTGGTTTGGCCCCAGGCTTCTCATGGGAGATGTTCATATCTCTAGTTCTGTAAAGCCATTTATTGACAGTAACACAGAATCAGCTCGAGCTGTTGCCTCTTGGAGGAGTGTGAACTAAGGAATCTCTGGGCTTTTACACACTCACAGTTGAAGTGCCTGTGGGTTTTCAGCTCCTGCTGTCTGCTGTGTCTCTGTGTCCATTCACCTGGCCATCTCTGTGTTTGGGCCCTTTCTTATGCAGAGGGTTGGCAGTTCATGCCTTCTTGTCTGTCTCTGGACTCCCATCCAGAGCTCAACCTGCACCTCAGTCTGTAGCTTGAAACTGCAGCTTGCAAACTGAGCTACCTACACCAGATGCATTCCTTAACATTAGCTCCCTTAGTACCTAACTGTATGTATGTAACTGTGAGTGGATAGTTTCACATTTATATATTTATTTCAGAATCATTAATTGTTTTTTCAAATCAGGTAAGATATAAGACCTTGTACGTTCTCTTCTGTGGTATCTTAAATGGGTCCTTAGTTAACAAAGACTTTGACTATTAGAAAGAAGAAATCATCAAAAGTGCAAGTGTGTTCATGTTTTACACAGATTTGCATACTCTGATTTTTTGCACTGGCTTGAACCCCATCTTCATGCATCAGGTACTGGGAGTTGCAGTAGGGTTACAAAATATTTACTGATGCATTTCATAATTGTGAATTTTAAAAAGGAGAATTAATGATGTTCAAGATTGTGTTTATAGCACTAGAATTTTTCATAGGATAATTTCTTATTTGAGTGAATATAATAAAATCAATAAATTCTACTGAGCTTGCATTAGGGTTTATTTTTTACCAGGAGTACCACTTCCGTAAACATATCAACAGCTCTTTATTGAGCTATTTCTAGGTATTTTACTCAATAGAGCTAGGAGATATATGTTGTAGGTGATGGGAACAGAGAGATTTCAAATAAAGTATGTGCTTTTTTATTATGCAAAGAATAAGTACTTAATCTGTGTTTGTATTGTTGCATGTTAGCTGTGGTTTCCACTTGTGTTACTAAAGGGCAGACTGACTTTTTCAGGTCTTCAGGGCAAAATCCTGTGGCCTGTGCTGCTGGAGGAAAACCTTTGGGTCTGACTGTCAAATCCAGCTGCAAAACGTTAGCTCTTCAATTACAGGAAGAAAGCTGTAATTTCCATACAATAGGCGAAGAAATCTAAGAAAGCTGTGGTAGCATGTCTGTCATGCTGCTATCAAAATAGATTTCTTCTGCCAAGAATTTTTATGACATGAGACATATTAGAATAGGAAGACAGAAGAGATCTGCCCAAAGGAAATTACAAGAAAAATAGTAAGCATGTTGTAAGTATTCCAAGCCAGAGGGCAGGAAGAAAAAAGCCCAAGGAAATGGGATGTGCATTCTGCTAGAAATGTTGGCAGATCCTTCAGATAATGAGATTGTCATTATCTGAAAGATAATGTGCAAAGATGTGAATAGAAGTATTAACCAAGTTTGCATGATGACTTTGAGTCCCAAGAATGTGTTCATGGGGAATGTAAAAAAATGCAAATATTGTCCTGAATTAGCTCCTTTTATTTACATGTCTTGGTAGAGTTTTAGAGATCATCAAAGAGCAACATAAACAAAAACTAATTTTAGGCCTGAGGAGCTTTTTATATGTGTGTTAGCATGAGTTGTTAATCTGTGCTGAGTTCTGAGTCCCTGATTTTGGAACCAGGGTGTTCATGGCTGGTTAGGGGTTTTTGCATGGTATGACATTGGCTTTAGGCATACTGAGCGGATTGCTTGGCTTATACAGCAGTGTAGTAGCGCAACTAAAATCACTGGAAGTTCTATTTGGTTGTCTCACAGACATGAATGGAACTGATTTTGTAATGAAAATCTAGAATGGGTGTAAATATATGTAATCCAGGAGGAGCTGGAAGAATAATTCCAGGAGTTGAGAATAAATACTGTATCATCTTCCAGTATGCATGAGCAATGAAACTGAGTTCCTAATTGAGGGTAAGTAAATGTAATCTTAAAAAGATAATACATAAGTAGCACTCCATTAACTTTTCTCATTGCCCTGTTTAGACTGAAGTTTTAAATGTATCAAAATGCATTTTGTAGTTGCATAATTCAGCAGTGCTTTAAAGGAACAGGTGCTCTTTGATGAAAAAAATGTTTCAATATGCTTTCATTTAGAATCCTGGGACATGGTTACTCTTTTTAGAGTGCATCTGCTTACAATTTGAATTTTGGTATAGGATACATATTTTTAAGGCTGAGCAAAATTTATTTTTTTCTTCAGGAGGAATGTGCTATTGCATTACCCCCTTCTCTCTTATGTAAACTGCTTACACATTAAGTTACATGAAGCTGTGGAAAGATTATGTCTGATAGAAATAATAAGAACTACATTTCTGTCTGAATGAAAGCAGAAATTTGCTGTGGAGACAGCTTTTTCTATAGGTTCTATTTGTCTTCTCCCTTTCTGCAAGCAGTGGAGGCATACAACTGCTGTTAGCTTTACTTTCTCATAGTGTGGCAAATGTCAGATGTGATTCCAACATGACTTCAGAGTTTAGTAAATCTGTACTTCCCATAGGAAAAATTGTATAGAATTAAAAATAGGACAGGGTGATTTCAGTTTATTAAGTTTTGAAATTGTTCCACCAGTATTGTATTGCCATAAATGCTGTCTTCTGCTAAATTAATAAACAAAAAGTAATTTACATGTAAGTTGATGTTTCAAGATGAACAAAACTTACTAATTTATGAAATACTACATACCAGTTCTCCTCAAAAGTTTAAAGCACTGTGTCTTAAGATTAATAGTAGGGTCTTAAACACAATACAGTCTAAACCAAATAGCAAACAGGCCAGTATCAAAAAAGGTGACTACCTTTGCTGAACAACCAAGGTCAGTTTTTGCATTTAAACTGTTTATATGAGAAGGATAATGCTGTCTTCAGGTAGAGAAGAACCAGAGGCATTCATCAAGGTATAGGGAAATTTGCTTTAGTGAGTTAACTCACCTCAGTTATTCACAAGATACGTCATAGTTTTGGTGCCACTGTTTATAGTTAATTGTTGTCGCTAATGCCAGTCTGTCTCTTGGCGATGGAATGAAGGAAGGAGGACTGGTCTGGTGGCATTTTCTACCTGCAGCTGTGCAGCCTGAAAAATTGCTTTGCTGAACATAGAACAGCCTGGTGCTGCTAAATTTGCCTGAGATGAGAAGAAAAGTTCATCAGCAGTGACAGTCTCTGCATTCTGTGAAATAAAAAAAAAAAAAAATTATATCCCATTAAACAGAGTTCTTGAGTTGAAAGAAATATATATCTTTTTAATATTTAATGTTGTGTGCTTGTATCCTCCTAATCAAATGTTGCAGTGTTAAAATTGCTTTCTTTTCATCAACTAAAAATTATTTTCCCCTTATAATACCAATGCTAACAAGACCTATCTCATTAATTCCATATTAATTTAGAATGTTAAATCAGGAAGCAGCATTATGAAACTCCTGTAGGTTTTTTATTTGAATAGTGCAGCAAACTCTGGGAAACTGGATGCTACTCATGAGGATAGTTTTCTGATGAAAAATAACAACACTGGTGTATAAGTGGAACAACTGAAATAAATTGTTCCAATCAATGGTGAATACATAATGCTTTACTCAAATGAATCGGTTGAGATGTATTTAACCACAGTTTGTTATATCTTGGTATAAGTAATGAAATTTCAGGTGATTGTTTCCAAAAGGAAGTAATCTGCTTGAAATGTGCACATGGATTCTGCAAAAAATGTTTTTTCAGCAGAAGATGCACATTTTAAGCACACTTTCTCAGTGCCACGTGTTCACTATGTGCTGTTTAATTTCTCATAGCAAAGTGCTGTGAGGCATGGTTTACCTTCCAAATAACTGATTCCTTATCCATAGCAGGAGGGTTTCAAAATTACCAAATTTACAAAACTTTTTTTAGTGTAACAAAACATCATAATTTGTCTTTAGAAACTACAGAGACAGGCACATTATGAAGATTAACAAAAAGGAAACCAAAAGACTCACTGTTGTGGGTAGTGTCAGCATTGTGCCTGTGCTGTAGTGTGAGTTCTTGGTAGAATACATCTTTATTCAAGCATGCATCAGAGCACCCTGGATGGTGTTTCTCAGTCCATACACATTTTCTTTGCCCCTTTGCTAGCATGGAAGAGAAGTAATGAGTGGCTCTGGGACAAGTTCTCAGCATGAGGGCCCAGGAGAGTGATAGCTGGAACTGACTGGATGATGGACAGTTAAGGAGGTATCAGTCAAAAGGGGGATACCTTTGTTCTCCAAACAAACACCTTTGCTTTTACTCTGTGGAAAATATGTGAGGGTCTTTGAAAATGCCTTTAATTGAGAACAGCAAGGTACGTGATACTTAAAAATGAGTTAATTGTTTCCAGAGCTGCAGTCAGGGAGATAGAAAAGGTTACTATTCCTTTTGTGGACCCTCTCACAACAATAATTTGAGTGCTCTGTCTTCCATCTGCAAAGTAAGGTAGAATTACTCTTCTGCTTCCAGTGGTCAAAAATGAGGCATAGATGGATTAAATTAGATGGATATGGGCAGTATCTGGTATGTGTAGCCACAAAAGCTATGCAGATCCTTCCAAAACTGTAGCTTCTTCCTGTGGAGAGTGATTTTGACATATGTTATTTTCTCTTTAGGAGTGATTTTAAAAAATTGTTATTACTACTTTATTATCTTTTTTTTTTAGCTTTGAGGTGAATGCCAGAAGGATTTAACTCCACAATTTTGAAATTACAAACACAGATAAAATTACAAAAAATGTGTAAGACTGACCAGTGTAAGATTAGTGTGTTGGCTTGATGCTATGTGCTATGAGATAATTATTTCTACCAAATCCTTCATATTTCCAGGATGATGCTGTTGGGGGAAGACTTGGCATTTCATTGCAATCATTAGTGATGCTTATTAAATCAGTTATTTAAATGTTTAAAATATGACCTACTGAAAGAAGTGGCTTGCCCATTTGGCTCTAGTCTGCTGTGTTTTCTGCATCCATACAGCCGAAACAACTACAAAATGTAGATACATAGACATTTTAAGGAAAGACATGTCACTTTCCATATTCAAGTTTCAAGCTAAATTGAAGCAAGATTTATTTTACTTTCATTCTGAGTAGCTGCAGTTTGCACCAGTACTCAAATGATATTTGTGCAGAGCTATTGCTACCAGCTGGAGGTGAGCAGTATTGCTGAGCAGTTGCCAGCTCAGAAAGCTAACTCAGATTTACAGATATCTTTGTGAGACATAAAGCACTAGGAGAGTTCATCTTAAAAGCAATTTAGTGTTGTTTTGCTGGTAGTGATACTATTGCTCTATTTACTTTAAAGGTAATTCAGAATAATGCAAGTGCCATGTTCTGATATATGTCCTGAAATGTAAAATATAACTGTCACATAATTTAAATAAAAACCTAATTCTGGAAAATCCAGACTATGTAAAATGGGTTTATATGTATTTATATAAATAATTAGGATTAATAATATGGAAAACTAAAGTAGGAATATTTTAGTATTATTTCTGTAGTGAAAACATACGATTTAAGTTTAAATACAAGTATTAGAGATTATTTTTTCAAGGGAATGATGTATATGGCTTTTATGTTGACTTCAGGTATTTATCTGATTTTGAAATGGAGACATATTTTTCACAGATCATCTTCGATTTCTATGTGACATGTCTCTTTGGTTCCCAATTGAATTATCTTTCATTTGCCATGTTTGACATCACTTGCTGTGTAATTCTGCACTCTTCAGGCCTGTGAGAGAATTATTTTGTGTGATAGTGCAAGTTTTTCTAGAGGTGACAGAAATGCTAACTGCCAGAAATAAGAATAGTGCTGTGTCTGTCTGGCACTTAGTCTTCAGGAAAAACAGGGAAAAGAAAATGCAGATTATTATTTTAATGCCTAACAATACAATAACATTAGGACTTTATGGTCTGATTTTGGCAGGGAAAAAGTACACAATTTTTTATTTTCAGTGTTATTTTCATCCCCTTAGAGACTGCTTCTGTTTCCCCTTTTACTTTGTTCATGAATCATGTGTTTGTGAGTGCAAGTGCATGTGTGCTTGCAAAAATGCATTCAGACAAACCAAGTAAGTTCCAGTAAATCTTAAACTGCACAGAGCTGCTCAGTCTTTTCCTTGTCTTAGAAACTGAATAATTCTGCATTAATTCTTCTGAAAGTCAGATCCAATTTGTTTCATGATGACTCAGATTTATTACGCTTTTTTAATTTTTGAGAAAGATCATATTTGGGATTTTTGGGAGTGCAAATAACTTGCTTTCTACAAGTGCAACAGTAAAAAGCAGCTTCATGTTTGTTGAGTCATACACATCATGGCTTGATGTGCCCTTGAAAGCAATGGGTTTCTTGACAGAGAAAGACTGAAACATGTAGGGAATGGTTACAACTTTTGTGAGCACCGCAGCATAAATGCCAAGTATATATATAAGCTTATTTTGAAAAATTCAGGGTTTATGTGTATCTTGGTATCTTGGACATATTCTTCTCTTAAGGGGTGGAGAAGATGGTACTTCTGAATACCAGCTGCAGCACTGCCATATCAGGGCAACCAGAAATGGAAGGCAAAACAATGCGTTAAGAAAAGGTAGCTAAGGTCAGCATATTCTTCATTTACTATGGCATTTCAAAGCAATAGAAAATCACAGGATGGATGAGGTTTACAGGGACTTTGGAGACAGACCAATCAAACCTCTTTCTCTGAGCAAGATTACTCGGGACAATGTCAGAGCAGGTTTTAGGTGTCTTCAGGGACACTCCCTGGCCAACCTATTCCAGTGTTTGACCAGAGTGAAGTGGTTTATTCTTGGTACAAAAAGTGTCTGGATAGAAACCTAGTTTATTCATTCTTGGTACAAAAAGTGTCTGGATAGAAACATAGTTTATTCTAACACAGTTTTGCGTATTAGAAATCAGGCATTCATCTTCTTACTGACCAACAGCTTATTGGTCATTCAGAGGATCCTTCCTGTAATCAAGTGCCCCAAGCATCAGGTAAATAGGGCTTTTATCATACACACTGACAACATATTCATCAACTATCTGTGGTTACTTGATATATATTTATTACTTTATTTTACCTATCACACCCCTTGTCAAAGTCCTTATATGGTCCTTCTCAGGTCTTCTTTTGCATTCTTCAATGCCCAGTGTACTTTTTAGGGGGCTTTTCCTCAACCCCAGCTTTTGCGTTGGCACAGTATTGTTGCTTTGTGTAACTTCTGCTTTGTCAGCTTTGCAGAACTGAGCTGGCATCCTGCTTGCATTTTCCACAACTCCTGTTTGCCTGAGTTACATCCTCTATCTCTTTTTCCAAGGCTGTGCTGTTCTGTTTGCCTGTCCTTATGACAGTAAAATGCTGTTCTGTTCAACTGTTCTTATCAAGTCTCCCGTTTTCTAGAGGTCCTTATGGGAACTGGTCTATTAATATCTGTATTTCATTTTATAGTGTAAGATGTGACAACAGCTGAATCATGATGTAAGCTAAAACAGACAAAGCAATTATAATGGTGACAATTACAAACATGTTTTAACCAAGTCCAGCTGGGTAACCATGAAGTAAGGTTGATCCAGATTTCTTCAGATCCCCAGGAGTTGTCATCCTGAGCTATACATTGTCAAATTTGTGTTTGTTTCCAGATTTCTTGGACATCTGTAGACACTCTACCACTTTGATCGATGTTTACAGAGCAATTGATAATGACTGCATACTTCTCCTTGTGATGCCAAGAGAAGGTCTAATGCCCTTTGTTTTTGTGAAGTGACTTGAGACAGCCTGTTAACTTCTTTTTGCAATGCAGTAATGACATCTATTGTATGATTTTCTATATATACTTTACGGCAGCATATGGTAGCAGAAAAGTCCACTATAGTCTTTCCCCTACTCCTAGCCAGGATAAAAACCACCATATAAAACTATAAAATGTAGTTGGTCACTCAGTCACAGCATTTCATGTTCATTTTTTTACACTCCAAATAATTTCTTATCCATAGTTCTGAGGCCATCTGGTCTTTATCAGTTATGGTTATGTTAGGGACTAAGGCTTTGAAAGTACAAATGCCTTTCCAGCCTAGGGGCAACATCTTACAGGCCTTATTCCCACACATCCAATAGCACCCTGTTCCATTTGGTACTAGCCAAGGATGATTTACTTTGCCCAGTATTAAGTGTTTGAGTGCATTGTGTGTGGTCTCCAATAGAACTTCCAATATAATCAGTACAATCTAGTGTCCTGTTCCTTTGGAGTGGTTACATCTTGGCACATCTTGGATCATAAGAGATGTTGGTGGATACTTGCACACTCACTGGTTTGTCCACTACTTGGAAAAAGGAAGTGTTCACCCAGTAACTAATATTAATTTCTTCTGGAGCTGGAATTGCCACAAATGGTTAATCATTTTATCAAAAATACTGTTACACAACCCCATAGGAACAGGTTGAGGCAATATACTCCTAAGGATGAGAAGAAGGGTAAAAGTAAGAAAATTACTTCCTTCAGTCCTTGAAAAACTTCGATTCTGAATCCCTGTGCTGGCAGTTCATTGTTTGTAGGTGACCCATTGTGTTTGTAAGAAACAACTGATAACCCCAGAAGGATTTGGCATGATTGCAGTAGTTGCTTTTCACAGAAGAGAACATAAGAGAATTTTTAATTCGTGATAAAAAACAAGGAGGGATAATGACAAGGGAGAAATGTGGAGAGGGCAATATGTAGCAAAACTGAAAAGGAAGATGCAGTTTCTTTCTTGAAGAATAGGTTTGTAATCATAGTGGAGAAAAGGACAACTTGGTTTTATTTCCTTTTTTGCTGTACTGTCTTAGGCTTTGCAAGTGGTGCTTGCAGAAGTAAAATTTTATATTAGATTTGAATGACTAAATATCAGCAAACTCTTTCGCTCCAAAATCAGGATATGGAGGTAGATGGAAAGAGGAGCATCTTGATGGAAACTCTTATGTTTGCTTTTTTTTTTTGCAGCCAGACATTCTTTGTCTCTCTTTCACTGCTGTGAGCATGCCCGTGTGCATTTTGGCCAGCATTTGATGTGTGGCAGCAAAGGCTAATATGCTAGGGCTTGAACGTATGACTCTGAAATAACAAGAATAAACCAGATATTGAAGTGCCTTTATTTTGTGTCTTCCTTCATGCTTTAGCTTTAGTATTACTTTAAAAAGAAGAAAGGGTTTAGTAGGAAGAAAGAGTTAAAATGTGTTTCTTGTTGAAATGGTGTAGCACTTGGTACATGTTCTGAAATACTTCTATCATGCAATCTTTTTGTCTTGCAGAGAACCCATAATCACATAATAAAATATTAATAGCACTATTCTTCAAAGATTTAACTCCTAGCATGAGCATATGTAAATATAGTGTTCAGAGTGTGTAACAGATGAAGTTCTCTTATGTACTGTGAATGTATAATTGATTTAATTTTTCTAGTCTTAAAATTAAATATGGTGTTCCAAGTATGTGCTGTAATTGTATTGTACTTACAGAGAGATGTGTTATAAACTATTTTGCAGAAGCTTCTATATACTAACAAATATAATTACTCTACTTTGTCTTTTGGACAGAAATGTATTTATTGTTCATGCACTCAAGAGGTTCTGGACAGTTCCCTGCATTCTAACATCCTTTATTGTATTTTTTTGGTACACATTTTATACAAATAACTAATCTAAGAATATTTGCCCTGGCATACAGAACTACAGATGCATTTAATGTCTTTATGATTATTTCTGCCACAGCTTCCCCCAAAACTCTGTGGAAAAAACCCACTTAGCTTGCAAAGTACTGCAGTAGAGCACAAAATCTTAATCCATGTATGTTTATTCAATACACACATTGTAACTATTGAATCAACACTGGATTTGAGGACACTGGTAATTACTAGTCCAAATAATACTGTAAGGTCTAGCTTCGTGTTTTTCTTACTTATTTTGCTTTAGTGGGCTAGGACTAGATATGAATGTAATTAAAACTGTAGTTCTTAAAATCACCAGGTAGTTTGGGTTGGAAGGGACCTTAAAGACTATCATTTTCCAATCCTTTTATATAGAAGAATTCTTTATTTCAACCAGTTTGGTTTTCTGGTTGATTTGGGTTTTTTGCTTTTTTTTTTAAGGACTCTTGGTAATTGTTGTACTGATAGAGCAGGGCAGATTCCTTGCTGTTGGGTAGTAGCTCTGGGGAAGGGGAGTGGGATGTGGATTTTTCTTGATGACATTATATACATATACCTTACATAAAAGTTTTAGTAATATTAGCTATTGCATTTTTATGTTTTTCCTCCCCAGAGAACGAATTCATTTGGAGCTAGTAATGAAGATTTCCCCTCTGGAGACCCCAGAATATACCAGCTGGATGTTACTCTCAGAAGAGGACAGAATCTAGCTGCGCGGGACCGTGGAGGTAAGTGAGCTGGTAAACTGCCTTAATGACTGGGAAGTTGCATATTGTTTGGGTAAATTTATATATGGATATTAAAATTAAAATGCCCTGGGAAATATAACTAGTGACTGGCCACCAGCTGGATGTGACACCATGCAGTCACATGCCCTGAGATCAACCTTCCAGCCAGTTCTTAACCAAGTGCAGAGTGCTCCTGTCCAAGCCATGGGCTGTCAGCTTCTCCAGGACAATGCTGTGGGAAACAGTGTCAAAGGCTCTGCTGAAGTCCAGGTACACAGTATCCACAGCCTTTCCATCATCCACCAGACAGGTCACTTGGTCACGAAATGAGATCAGATTGGTCACACAGGACCTGCCTTTCTTAAACTACGGCTGGCTGGGCCTGATCCCTTGTCCTGTATGTGCTGTATGATCACGCTCAAGAGAATCTGATTCATAACCTTCCCAGGCACCAAGATCAGGCTGACAGGCCTGTAGTTCCCTGGACCCCCTTTCCAGCCCTTCTTATGGATGGGCAGCATGTTGACTAATCCCTGGTCATCTGAGACCTGATGGTAAATAAATTATGGAGGGCAGCTTGGCGAGTTCTTCCACCAGCTCCCTCAGTACTCTTGGGTAAATCCCATCTGGTTCTTACGGACTTGTGACTGCCCAAATGGCTTCACAAGTCATTCACTAATTCCTCTTGCATTACAGGATGTTTAGGCTCCTCCGCACCCCTGTCTACCAGCTCAAGGGCTGGTTTCCCTAAGAATAACTGGTTTTACTGGTCTTACTGTTACAGATTAAGGCAAAGAAGGCATTAAGTACCTCAGCCTTGGCGTCAATGTTGCCCCCTGCATTCAAAAAAGGATGGAAGTTTTACTTGGCCTTCCTTTTGTTGTTAGTATATTTACAAAAAGTTTTTATTTTCTTTCACAGCAGTGGTCATACTGAGTTGTAGCTGAGCTTTTTTCTTTCTTGTTTTCTCTTCATGACCTAATGACATCCTTTTAGTCTTCCTTAGTTGCCTGCCCTTTCTTCCAAAGGTCATAAGCCCTCTTCTTTTTCCCCCCTGAGTTCCAGCAAAAGTTTCCTGTTCATGATGCTTCCCTGACAGCTCATCTCTCAGCACACAGGGATGTTTCACTTCTGCATCAATAAGTTTTTCTTCTTAAACTATGTCCTGCCTTCCTCAACCACTTTATTTCCCAGCAGACTCTCTGAACCTATTCCAGAACAGGCCAAAGTCCTCCAGAAGTCCAAGACAGAGGTTTTGTTGACCCCTTTCCTTACTTCACCAAGAATTAAAAACTCTATCACTATGCCCAAGATGGGCATTCTGACCACCACCTCTCACCAATGCCTTCTCTGTTCTCAAATAGAAGGTAGGCTCCCTTGCCAGCTGTGACAGGAAATTCCACACACTCGAAGAATCTCCTAGACTGCCTCCTCTCTGCTGTGTTGAGTTTCCAGCAGACATCCAACCAGTTAAACAAGAGCAAGAACTGGTAATCAAGAAATGTCAGCCAGCCACCTATGGAATGCTTCATACACCTCTTCATCGTGGTTGAGTGGTCCATAAGAGACTCTCACCAGGATGTCTGCCTTGTTGTCCTTTCCCCTGAATCTCACCACAAGTGTGCAAACTTATCATCACAATTCCTGGAGCTGTATACAGGTGAAACACTCCTTAATGTACAGAGCCTCCCTGTCAGCTCTTCTTCCTCACCTGACTCTTCTGAAGAGCTTCTAAGATCCACTGCAGCACTCCAGTCAAACAAGTCATTCTACCATGTTTCTTTAATGGTGACTTATGTCACAGCTTTTCTATTCCAGAATGGCCTCCATTTCCTCCTGTTTGTTATCTCTGCTGGGATCAACTGCTTTAGCTGTGTTACCAATTTCAACGCTGATGCTGGCCTGCTGCCCCCAGGCTCATCTTTAGTGAGCCTAGTCTTATCCCCTTCTCCCTTCAAACCTAGTTTACAGCCCTCTCAAGCAACCCTTCCTACTCACAAGCTTGAATAATTTTTCCTCTTTTAGGTGTTCCAAAACTGTCAGCAAAAGACTGATTTTCCCCTCTCTTGCTACCCAATTTCCACTCAATGCCACTCTCACCTTAACCATACAGAATTTTCTGGTATAGTCAAGGGATGTTTCATTGCCAAACTGTCTACATGAAGGTCAAGGCCTACCAGAATTCCTGAGGTTGTAGAGTGGTCCCAAGGACCAGAGGGGTGGACCCATAACATAGTGTCCATATTAAAAATATTCTTCATGTTACATAGAATTAATTTAAATACTTGATCTTTGACTTCTAAATAATCACCAGTACTTGAATAACCAAGGAACAAGTTAGTTGTGCTAGAAAAAATATTTTTATGCCACTGAAATTCTGCTCCAGGCATTACAGATGCGAATGACTGTGACACTAGAGACCACAGTTTTCTACTGCTATTTGGGACAGGGAGACATTAGCTTCAGGTAAAGAGCACTGACATCTTGTGGCTGGATGAAATAATGCAAAGAATGCTGCTCATAACCCTTCTAATTTATGTAGGGAAGAGCATGGTGCAAATTTAAGAAAAGCCATTTCTTTTCTATTTCCCAATGGATACAAATGCGAACTTCTAAATCTGCTGGTCTCTTGAAAAGCCCTTAAAGTTAAAGGAAAAAAAAAGAAAAGAAGTCTTGTCTTATAATTTTGCTGCTGTTAATGAAGATGCAGTTGTATCTCAAGCTAGCGTTACTGTTTATTTTAAGGTAGTCTTTGATCAGTAAGTCTCACATGCATTCCTGGATGACTGCAAGTCTCTGTGCCCACCCAAGACGCCTCCTCTCTCAGGTGGTTCAATCCTTATGTGTCACGCATATGGCATTCATATGTCATATTTAACATTTTTCTTATACCTGTCAGGGTTGCTTTTCTGATCACATTCAGTTGTTACTCAGTTGTTTCAAGAGGCTTTGTCCAGTGCTCTCTGGTGAGTAGGTGATTGTTGCAGGGAAGATGTTGAGGACTTTGTGGAGAAACTTTAGAGTTAATTTTATCATCATGAGTGCTGTAGGAACTGCGTCTATATGAAAAGATAAGCCTGGACACAACAAAGTCATTGAAGACTTTCGCTAGTGGTGTCAGTGGAGTATGTGCCTTTTCAAATAATTAGGTTAGTATTTTACAGGAGTAATTTTAACTTTATAATCCAGTTTTTGTTGTTGCATTAAGATAAAATACCAGCCATAATAAGGACATAATTCTGTTAACTAAAACCTATACTGCCAATATTTCATGTGTGACTTTGAGAATGGATTGCAAACAACGGAAAGTGATGCAAGCACCCATTTGATGTTAATGGAGCCAATTAACTGAGTATTGACACCCTGGAAAGTAATAAAGAATTCTTTTCATCTGATGCTGTTTTGAATTTGAGTATCTATAGAAATTACATTTAATTCTGTTAAAAGTAATTTAGTCTCCATTTCCTTACTGTATTACAAAGACAGAATTAACATTATATATATGTGTCTTTATCAGGAACGAGTGATCCATATGTCAAGTTCAAACTTGGAGGAAAAGAAGTATTTAGAAGTAAAACAGTACACAAGAACCTCAATCCTGTGTGGGAAGAAAAAGCTTACCTTCTTATAGATAACCTGAGAGAACCATTGTACATAAAGGTAGGACACCAGCTTACATATCTCTGATAAGTTACAGCAGAAGCTTAATTCAAAGAATTCAGATTTTGTGACTTTCTGTATACTGAAAAATTTATTGTGCAATAGTGAAGACTAAAGACTATTTAGAGTAAAAACTATTTAAGTTTTATCTGTAGAATGATGATGTCAACATTTTAAAAAGTGGCAAATACAAGTGTTTTTGTTTACTTCGGGTCCTAATTGTTTTATATTTCTTTAATGTGATCTTAGCAGAAGAACAGAGCAAGTAAACTGTATTTCATGATCCATTTTATTTATTAAAATATTATTGCATATTGATGATATGAAGCATAATCTGTCCTATTAAAAGCAATTCACTGCTGAGGCCAGTTTTTGAGAATTTATTGAGTTGTGTGCCTGATTTTCCAAAGTTTTCTAATTTTTCTATTTCTAATTGTTTGTATGGAGCACAGTGAGTTTTCTTCTATGTTTCATACTATTTTCTACTCTTACAATTTTTACATTGTAGTTCTCCCTAGTAAATCACAGGTGAGGGTGATTTTTTCATATTAGAGGCACCAATTATTCTGAAAAAACAGATTGCTTAAGTTTAGAGCAAAAAGTGGCCAGCAATGTCCTGACTAATATGCAGCAGTGCCACTGATATTTCTTAGATGTCGATATTGGAATGGAGACTAGAAAAACTCTGATGATTGTTTTATACCCACACAAGGGAAAGGCGCTTTTCTGGCCCTGGTAGTTTATGGTGATCCATTTGCAAAAGTGATTCTTAATTGTGTAAAACAAAGTAGATAAAAATTATGCTACCAAAAATGTATTTAGAAAAACTGTAGTCCTAGGATTCAAAATAAAGCATGCGTACCTTGAAAATACTTGAGGAAGTATGAAAACTTGGTTTACCATCGTAATTCTCTGAAGTTGATCTGAAATGGCATGATGTTTTAGATCAGTATCTCCCTTAATCTAAAACTCATGACAGACTTTTTAACTGAAATGCCAAATTGTAGATTTTTTTGGTAGATCAATGCCACTTAAACATCCTTTAAGTACTAATCAGTATTATGTTTCATGCTGCTCAGATAAAGTACATCTTTACTGGAAAAGCTTAAAAGCTGATTAGAATCCTCAAATGGCATTCTCCTGCCTTTATTATGTTTAGTGACTCATAAGAAATGAACAGGTGAAAGAGAGAGAAGACACAAAGACCTGCAATGTGGATACCTGTTTTAGTTGATTAATGCCAAGTACCAGTCCTGCAGTAGGGTGTGTATTTTTTTTCTCCTAGGAAAAGTGTGTCAAGTGGTAGGTATATCATGGCTGTATTCTGAACACAGTATGTGAAGTATTTTAGGTTCTACAGCTCATTCAGATATTTTAAGACATGATTGAATTTTACTAAGTCAGCTGAAAATACTTACTTGGGTGTTTTTACCATGATAATTTGTAGATGGAGAGAGAGGGGGAGAAAATAATTTTGGCTTTGCACCATGAACTGAGATTTCATAATCTGTTTTCTTTTCCCACTGGAATAACTAACAGATATAGAAAATGTAAGGGTATGTCTCAGGTAGATCAAAGCAATATGAGAGACTTGTGCTCACATACTTATCTTAATCCTGTCTACATGAAGGTATTTGTAGAAGATGAACTGTTTTGCCTTCTGGTACAATAATAAAAGAACTGATATTAAAGTTGAAGACCTTGAATCTAGTCCTGTCATATTCTCAGTTTTCTCATTTCTTCTTACAAGGTGTTCACAAGTCTCACTCTTACTTAGCTGAAGATACGTTCCAGTCCTCAGAAAACCTAATGTTTACCCAAAAAAAGTTATTTTACCTTCAAAGTTGGTGTTAATAATTGATTTTTTCCCTTTTTTGATTTTTTAAATTTGTGTTGCAACTTTTCTTTGTCCTTGTTTGTTTGTTTGTTTCCCTGCAATAGTTACTCTCAGATTATTTGCGATTATTTCTTCAGACTTAGGAAGTCATAACCCCTCTCAAATAATACCATCTGATGTACTGGCCAGATTCCTGTCTGGATGTCAGTAAATTTATCGAAGTATTTTCTCTTTTAGGTAGCAAATTAGGAGGCAGAGTCCTCCTAGTAGAGTTTCCTTACACATAGAAATATTCTTATTATATAGAATAGATCTATTCAGTTTTAATCCTAGACTGTAATGATTCTAAGCCTTGAAAGTTGCACAGCCTTCCCAATGTACAATTATATTATTTCAAATACTGATGCGAATGTTATAATTAAGAAGAAAGCACTTTCCATAACCATACCCTGCCCTTCTGCTTCCACTTTGCAGGATTCATAAAGAAATCTATGTATAGGAAATCAGTGATTCTGCTTAACTTTATTTATTGCTTTGATATTCCTTCTTTCAATGCCTGTATTTATAGAAATATTTATTTCATTTTTATAAAATTATTGTCATTCACATGTATAGTCTAGCAGTAGAATACACCTATATGGTTCAGTCTGACTTATAAAGAAGCAGTTTCAAACTTGATTTTTTGGCCAGAAAATTTCAGGTTACTTTCAGGTAGTCCTGATTCAACAGCTGCAACTGTTGAAACTCTTGAAAAAGAGTTTCAAGAATGATTCATTGACAGAAAAGTTCTAAAGAAAGAAAAAATCCCAGTTCTAAAAAATGCTGTTGTGCATCATAGGTATTTGATTATGACTTTGGACTTCAAGATGACTTCATTGGTTCGGCATTTTTGGATCTCATGTCCCTGGAATTAAACAGGTAAGGCACAAACAAGCCTATGGAATATTTATATATATTTATCTGCTAATACCATGTTCGTGGAGTTGTAAGTAAAACATTATGCTAGAAAATAATTATATAAACCTATGCAGCATAAAACTAACCAAGGAAAAACCACTTATGTTTTAGAAAATATTGTATGATGAATGTTAATTTATTAGCCATTTATGGAGAAGAAAATTATAACCACTTTAATCTTGTTTTCATATTAGCTTCATTCACAGCATGACCCCCTAATGTTTGAATTTTTTTTCTGCCTTTTTAGAAATACAGCAAATTTGTGCCACTGTTTTCTAAGTAGGTTCATATTAATTCAGGTGCCTTCAATTCTTATGATTGAGAAATTTCCTTATCTGAGAGTCTGAAGTTAATGCATAGATTTTGTCTCCTAGGCAAACAGATGTTACCTTGAGTCTGAAGGATCCTCATTACCCTGACCATGATCTGGGAAGTATATTCCTGTCAGTTCTGTTGGCTCCAGGAGACCAGCGAGAAGCGGTAATTTTAAGTATTTTAATAAATGTCATCACTCCTTTGATTGGTCTCTAGTTGGATGACATTAAACACAAGAGTAAATTTCAAATTATGAGATTAATTTCACTTTTCTAATTGTTAAGATAACACTGAACAATGTTTCTGATATAGTGCAGAATATTTCACCCAAGTTGAATCCTCCTGTTTATTGTTAGTAATAAGGGATTCAGATGGATCAGGCAAAGTCTGTTGTAGGTGAATGGTGCTGATTAATGTGGAGGAACATCAGTAAAACCATTGGTTAAAGAATTTTGGACCTAGTCCGCTATTTCTAGATAAGAATATTTGAATCCTACTTCACGTGGTAAATAAAGTTGAAAAATGTAGTGTTCCTACTTTTTGGCAACTAATGTTACAAAATTATTTGATGCTTTTAAATTTTTTGAATTTTCAAAATTATATGATTTTTTAAGTTGTAATTGTAATTGTAATTCCTTCATCAGTCTTTTCTGAGCTGCATAGTTGTAAGTGAAAAGTTTCCAGGTTTCTAGATACTCTTGTAGAGTTATGAAAAACTCTTTTTGTTATATTTTACAAGCTTTTGTGACTTTTGACTTGAGCAGTAGAAGTAGAACTATGGCAGAAATTGAAGAGAGGATTGTCGCTGTGAGAGGTTGTAAAATAATATTGATTCCTTTGGCCTCAGATAGGCTGTAGGGAAGCATTTGGACCTTGCAGCTAAATTTTGCATTAAACAAGATGTTTTCAAATTGAAGGAAAAAGCACCACTGAGCAATGGAACCTGTGGAAATGGGGCATTTTGTTGGATTTTTTATCCAAGAAATCTTCCTAGAAATCTTTCTTTCATTCAAGCTTTCTTTCCCACACTATGAACCACCACTGTGCGGCCACAAAACTCAGGAAGTTTACTCACAAACTTTGCCCAGGCACTTGAACACAGAGACACACACACTCAACCCTCCTGTGCTGCTTCAACACAGCCAGGTCCCCAGAATCTTCCAGGAAGAAGACTGTTCTCCATGCCCAGCATTCGTCCAGGAGGTATTGGGGCATTTAGCAGAAGAGTCAGGGTTATAACCCCCCAATTTTTGTGGTCCTCCACTTCTGATGGACGAGGATGGTACCTCACAACCATGGGCCACAATCACCCACTCATCATAGAAGCCATGGGCAGTGGTATCTTTCTCTCTCTTCTACTGTCCCTTTTTCTTTCTTTCTTTTTTTTTTTTTGTAATTTCCCTCTCTTAAAATGATCATACATTCCAAGACAGCTATACTCCCCTTTTCCAATGGTACTCTTTTTTTTTTTTTTTTCCAATTTTGGTTTTAAAGCACTCATTCTAATAAAACTTTTTGTTATATTCCTTATTTAGCATGGTTTTGGTTTAATCCGCCCCTAAGGATCCATTAGCAATTAACCTGTTTGCCCTGCCTCAGGGACAGGTTGCAGCAGAGGCCAAGAAAAAGCATTACTCTGATGAAAATGTCCATGGATATGGTCAGCTGCATACTTTTTGTAAGTTCATATATATTTCTGTATGCTGCTGTGAGAGACATCCTGTTGCATATGCACCTGTGGAGTGCTGGCAGATTCTTAGTAGTGTTCTTTTTACACCTTTTTTCCAGATAATATTAAATAGCCTAGTAAATTGGTTACTGGAACTAGGTGTCTGGTATGTAGTAATGCAAAGATGAAATAGAATTTTGAAAATTATTTTATCCTCTGTTTATTTTCCTCACGATGTTCTGTTGACATTTAATAAAAATAATAGAATATGGTGGTAATGTGCATCTAGCTTACATAAGCAGTGTATTTTTCTTTTTTTTTTTTTAGCAATATGTTTGTCCATACAACTCAGAATTCTGTCTTGCATATTTACACCACAAGAGTCTTTGTTACTTAGATTAGGAAATTAATTCAATTTTGGAATTTTTTTGGGGGTAAGACCAGCATTTCTCAGTCAGGTGGTACTTGCCCCTCTTTTCCAAGTTGCTTTGGCACTATCCTGACATAATCCTAAATCATGTGGCTCAGAAACGCTGTATTTTTGTGTGGTACGCCATTATACTACCTTCATCATACAGAGAGGGTAGCTACTGTGCTGCCCTGTGTTGCCTGCTGTTGTAGCAAGTGCTCTATAAAATTAGAGGTGAGAAAGTGAAATGAAGACATTACAGAGTAACATGTTTTTCATATGGGTGTTCATAAATTAACAAGTGAATGTTGGACGTATTGGAAGACAGTAGAGCTGCTGGTTAGCAATTTTTTTATTATCCAACTGACTGGTTGTAATGGGATGAAGCATTGGGTTTATGTTGCAACACATTTCATTATTTGCTTTTTTAAATTTAGCTCAAATCAGCAAATTTTCTTCCCATTTAAACTGTTATATGGAACTTCTGTCTGAAAATGCGCAAGATTCCAATTAAGAAGCAGATGCCTAATCTGAAGCTTAGTATTTGTCACTGGAAACCAGTCTTTCCAAGATATGGATCACAGAGCAGTTCTGGCAAAGTTGCAGTAAAATCAGAGAATTTGTGTCACAATGCAGGGAAGATGATGTACAAAATTAATGTGGAATTGCTGCATGTTTAATGTGTTAGGGGTTTAATAGTTCAAGACTCAATTAGGTTTTTTCAGTTACTACATGCACTTATTTATTTATTAGAATTTATTTACTCTCTAAGGAGCAGGTATATTACAAATTTTATCACTCTGGTTGAACTATCATCTTTGGCTATTTTTGAAAAGTTTTGTAATGAAATATTTCTATTTAATTGAAAATTATTGAGGTCAATAAATTTTCAAATGTTATGTTTTATGGACTAATTCTTGTCCACTCTTGAAAATGTGCAACATATAAAGCAGCAATAAAAGCAACTCCTACATTCCCTGTCTGTGTAGCATGCTGTTTGGATGATTGGTGCTCCCCCTCTACTTGGATATCTCTATTTAGATAATAATTCAAGTGTAGTTAAAATATATAAGTGAAAATCTAAGCACTTTTAAGTATGCATTAATAACTGATGCAGAGAAGACACAGATACACTGTCTCTTCACATCTTGCACAGTTTTTTCCTGTCATTGCAAGTTTTCCTAAATCTTGTTAGTTTGACATCCCTATAGTGCATACATTTCAAAAATAAATTTTCTCCTTAATAGGTTTAATTTTGCTCAGGTGATAACTCTTACATTGCTTGCAATTAAGATTTGCAAGTAATTATGTAATTAAGGTAATATTTTACCACTTTACATGACTTGAGTGTTGTTACACATAAATGATGTTAAATGGTTAGATTGTAAAGTTGAAGATTACAGACATTACCTGGAAATACTTAAATTGCAGGTACTGTAATTCCATGTGTTTAAAATGAGAGTGCTTATTAAGACAATGGGGGAAATAAAAAAATAGAACAGCTTCAAAAGAAGAAGCGTTTGCTTTCCTGTGTAGCCACAGACGCCACATGGCATATTTTGGGCAGGTCTCTAGCAATATTTCAAATTGAGCCCTTTTAAAATCAAATTAAGCCCTTTTAAACAAGTCTTGCTGTTTGTGATGTGTTGTTTGGTAACTTTTTGATGTGGATTATACTTCCCAAAGAGATCCTTGCACTGCCTGATCTGCAGCGAGGCTGTTTTGGAGGTCATGCATTGATGTGCAGGTAAAGGAAAAGTCTTCTGAGGATGTGTTGTTGGAGGACAGGTCTCACAAAACATTTTATTGGTGTTTCAAAGTAATGTAACTGTGTGTTACAGGAAAATGCATCCTGTCACACTGCTAAGAAATATTGATGCTGCTGGAGGATAAGATTCTCCAAATGCAAGTTTGAAGTCAAATTCAGGAGCCTAGTTTTATATTGCCACCTATCTGTGAGAGAGGTATTATTGCAAATGATTTTAATAGAAGCAGCCAGTTTGACACAGTAATAGATTATTTTGTTTTGGATGAAGACTTGAGGTGTGAAAAAAAATGATAGAGATATTTGGTCCACACAGGAGCATTTTTTCCCCTATCTTTCTCAAAAAATTCTGATGAAATTGAGATTTTATGTGTACTGAGTGATGAGATGGTCTTGAGAGTTATAGCTGGAAAGCCCCACTTCCTCAGATCAAAATACTACATTTTGGGATTTCAGTTAAGAATATTAACATAAATATGTGTTCATATAACTGTATGCAAAACTATATTACAGTGACTAGAAAAGAGAAGTATTTATTTTTGAGTCCTGGTGTACTGTGAAAAACAGTGCTTAAGTAGTTTACAATTGTGGTTTTTTTCAGGATATTTTTTAGGGGATATTGGACCTAATTTCACTCATGAATAGATTCAGTAAACCAGTTTAATAAATAAGAGCACATTATTTGATTTTTATGATACATTTTATTTTAGGAAAATGCCAAAATAGCTTGCACTTATTGAATACTATGCAATATTATTCAAGAGTATGGGCAGATGAACAAATCAAAATTTCTAGAAAATCTTGTTTGTATCTTCGCCATTTGCTACCTGGTGCTTGTCCTAAAGGCATAAAAATGGGAACATTTAAAGAATAATCTTCTAATGCCTCATTCAAACTATGAACATGAATAGAAGTGTATCATATCTAAAGTTATTAGAAGTCCTATTCTTTTGATTTTTGACATATCAAGGCAATTGATTTGTTGTGTTTTATGAAACATCATAAATTGTGAATCAAAATTGATAAATTAATTCTTTTTATGTGACTAAAAAAATTAGAGAGGTTTTAGTATTCAAGAAAAGTTCAATCTATTTCCAGCCTAATGCAGTACATTGCAGTAGCACTAGTTCCAACAACTAATTTGTCTTTGCTTTGTTCTGTTTAGAAGTACTTGTCCTTTACATTAATGCAGCATTTCAGTTTTACTGCTTTGAGAGGATGGATAGCTTAGGTAAACAGTGTAAACTAAAAAGATGTAAAATAAGTAAATATGAGAGAAGTATGTGTACATAAAAATGTGAAAACCTGTGAGCTCTAAAGATTTGTAAATTTAAACTCTATTCATTAAAAATAATGTGGTTATGATGTACTTTCTGCATTTTTCATTAATATCTCCTTTTGATGATCAGTTTAAAAGTAGTCAAAGGTAGCAATTACTTGGGTTTTTTCTTAGACCTGCTCCAACAAAGCTTGTTTTGTTACTTTAATTCTGTCAGTGTTTATTATTTCCTTTTTGGATACATGTGGTGCTGTGTGCTGTTTGTGATTTCATGCATGTGTATAGGCTTCCTGCAGATTCTGTTTGGTGTCATAGTCATGGGTGCAACAATGCATGTGAGTTTTTCTGGTTCTTCTTCCATCAGCATTCAGTGCACAGATTCTACCACTGGAAAACCTGCAGTAAGCAAGTTCTTCAGAGCTGCATGTCACTCATGTCTTCATAACCACAGCTGTTCCCCACCTGGGTCTTAACAGGCAGTTTTCAGCTGCAGGAAATGACAAAGTTGGTAGCTTGATAGGAAGCATTGCCTTGGGACCAGCAGAGATTGGGGACAAATGTTTATCACTGCCAGCAACCTAACAAACAAAGAAAATGGAAATAAAGGAAACATACACGTTCTACTTGGTTATTGTTATTTATTGAGATTAAAGTTCAAGGCATAGATTTTCTCCTAAAACAATCTATCTCAAGTTATGTTTAGGGGTTTTTTTGCTTCATGTGAAACTAATAACATTAATACTGTCAGTTAGCTTGCTTTCTTAAATCACATAATGCATTATTATTATTTATTTGTTTGTTTATTTATATTGCCAGAGGGATGTTAACATCAAAGAGAACTCCAGTGATAGACTCAGGGCATGGAATATTTTCAGATGAAAAAGTTCCATGTAGATCATCCATCCTGATCTGCCCTATGCTATGCATTTATTTTATTGGCTTTTAGGGATGGTTGTTGTGGCTTCAGTTTATCCTGCTTTAGCTGATAATGATGCCAATGCACTCAACAAGGGTGGCCAGATCTTTCTGTAGCTACTGCTCAAACTGAACTCCTCAGGGCTGAAGGAGTCAGAGTGGTTTGCTTTGGAAGGAACCTTAAAGGTCATCTAGTTCCACTCAACCTCTTCCACTAGGTAAGGTTGCTCAGGACCCCATCCAACCTGGCCTGGAACACTTGCAGGAATGGGGCAGCCACAACTTTCCTGGGTGACGAATTCCAATGCCTCATCCTCATGGTGAAGAATTTCTTCCTAGTATCTAATTTAAACCTGTATAGTTAATTCAGCTGTCTGGACTTATTTCCTTGCTCACAGCCGGGTCTGAAGCACAGTGAAGCTGAGTCTGTGCTCTGGCCTATGGCTGTGTAGGATTCAGAAATGAAGGAAGGGAGCAGCTGTGCTGTGTTGGACAGGACCCAGGAACTCAGATTTTCTTCAGGGCCTGCTGTGGGCCTCAAGCTGTTTAACTCTTATGTGCCTCCCCTAGAAAAATGGGTTAAATGGTATTCTCCAGCTTAATAAAAGATTTAGTACCTTTTCCAAAGCCACAGTGCTACAAGTCTTGTTAAAATATTGCAGAGTGCTTTAGGATATAACTGTCCATAGCAACCTCAAAGGTTTCCTCAGTGGCTACTTATTTTTCTTCTCACAAAAAAACTGTCTATTTGAAAAAATTCTGGATATTTCAGTAATAAAACACCCACATTTTCTCACATTTTTTTTCCACCAAAATATAATTTAATTTCTTAGCAAGGACAATATTTTAATTTCAAAATTTATTTCCATTATCTGAAAAAGTGTTTTTTTAAAAGTTAATAAAAAATTAAAATTATATTTAATAGTTAATAAAAATTTAAATTATATTTGCTTTCCTCAATGAAAGCTGCAATAGAAATTAATGGCCTTTGATTATTACTGCTCAGTGTTGATAAAAGGCTGCTATATCTTATTAAGTTGTATAAACTAATTTCTTTGCATTCTCACAGAAATGCTTTAAGCAACTGTTGTGTTGACAGATGAACCTTCCACAACCTACTTGACCAGAATGTGCCTTTTATTTAATGATTAGGAATCTGTCTTGAATACTTTGGCTCCTAGCGGTGCCAAGATTTTACAGATTGTTTAGGTAATGAGACAGGGAAATTTGGCTTTTTTAAGGAGTGAAGATAGAACTTTTTTTTTTTCATGGATGTAATTATCAAACCAAAAAACTCTTTTTACTGCTGAACAATGAACAAGCAGTGATAACGTTAGAGATTTTGTAATAGATTCATGTCACCAAAGGAGTCTCATGCAGGTTTTTTCTTTTGTGGCTACACCTCTCTTTTGCGAGCAAAACAGCAATATTCAAAAAAATTGGAATACTTTATTATGAAGAAATAATTGATAAATATTCAAATATCAGTCAGAATTGAAATCACCATCCATAATGGCACATTTATTTATTTATTTTCATTTTTAAATCTGGGTCTTTCTGTCTTTTCTTTCTTATAAGTTTATGTGATGCATTGTCTTCAGAAATGAAACACTGATACCTCCCAGAAAAGTATTTCTGGGTGTGCCCAGAGCTGCTACTTGTCTGGATTTATTTCAGTCTTGTGTGTACGTGTTGCTGCTTCTGTTGTAGTGGTGGTGAAGTGTCAATTGCCCTGTTTGAGACTGTTGGCCTCCTTTTCTGTATTGCAGAGAAAAGGTAATAAAAATGCTTTATTTTATTTTCAGACAAATCTAATGAGGAAGAGTTGGAAAAGATCAAGTAAGGTAACTTTGTGACTTTTAGCATATGGTCTTCTAGTTTTTGGCATTGGTTTTTTTGTTTGTTTGTCTTTTTAGAACACCTGTGATTTGTTGCCAAGCATGCCATATAGGACTGGAAACTTCTGGCACAGGATTTATTGCCTTTCCAAATGTGTTTTAATGACAGTGGTTTTTTGTTTCATTAAATAAACATCAAGGTACAGTTCAGCTTTTAATATAATCAAAAAACCTTTCAGCTTTGTCACAGCAGTTTAAACTATCTTGAAGTCATCTAGTAACTTCTTGTAAGTTGCCAACATGTCAAAGAGTATCTTTCATTTTCCTTCCACTTCTCAGTACTGATTTGAGTTTCTGTGTGCAAAATTTTCACAGGGAAGCTTCTTGAAGACAGATTTCCCCTGTCACAGGTGGCAGTCATAGCCAACCTTTACAAGAGCATAGTGAACTCCATTCTATAGGGCTCTTTAGAGCTCTTCAAGCACTTCCCCTCTTAGAAGTTATGGAAGAAATAAAAAAGGGGCAGTGTATGCTGTTTTCCACAAGAGAAAGACTGAGAGTTGGACTGTAGTGGAATACAACCATTTTTTCCCTTTTTTTTCTTCTCTCTCTGTTGTTACAAAGAGTGTATTTACTGCCTAAAGTAAGTGAATTGAAATTTTTTAGACACTTGAGCTAGAGAGGTCAATAGAAGTTACCATGTAAAGGTGTTAAAATGAGGGGGAAAAAAAAGCTATGATTAACTTATTTTGTTATTTACTCTTCTAGCATATTGATGCACAACTTTAAATAGGATGTTATTAATAAACAGTGTTGTATATGGTGATTATTTGACAAATATTTGCACTTTTTTAGACCTATTTGTATTTTTAACCTTAAAGCATAAAAGAGAGCAATGTTCCTACTTCTTGGGTTATGGATGTGGTTTTCACACAGTCTGCTTCTGCGATGCAGGATAATATCCAGTCTGTTTCCTTCATGAAAATTATGAAGGAAATACACTAGGTGACGATATGTAGTTCTTTGATTCTCATGTAGTTCATGTAACTTCCTGAAATATCTAATATGTTCAAACTGAAGAGATGAGGAAGAACTGTGATAATGTTGAGGGGTAGAACTGGTTTGCATCATGCATGAACTCCTGATATGCTGACTATATTGGGTAACACTTTGACCCCACTGCAAACTGACAAAACTGTAAGCATCAATAATCCTGAATGAAGAGCACAGTGTGAAAGCTGGGCATTCTTTAAAGATCTTCAAGTGAGTTATTTATGCCTACTCAGCTTTGTTACATTCGTTGGATAACATTTGTTCAGTAGTTAGCATTTTTGCAACCTGGCATATCAGAATATTTGGCAAAAAGTGAATGTATGGTTTAAACATTGCATTTTTTCTATGGTTATCTTAGTAATATTTTAACCTAGAGGTGAAATGCATGTACAATATCTTACATGCATTGCTGTGTTTATGATTTATATGCAGAATTTTGTCAGTTAAAAGACAGGGGATAATTTGCCTTGTAGATCTATTCCAACATTCCAAATCTTTGATCTTCTCTCAGCAAAACAAATTTTAAAAATCTTCTGTTTACAAAGAATGAATTGAAAAGACTTGCTGTTCTCTGGGGGGCAGGGTAATCAATATTAAATAAGACTCTTACTTCATTTGCAGATAAAAAAAAGGTGTCTGAAGGTAGTTGCATAACCCTACTAGGGAATAGAGAAAGTGCCATTTTTGAGATTGTTCTTCAGGATGTGTTCTTCAGGGTCTTATGCTTCTGAGAGCTGAGAAAAAAACCAAAATATTAGATTTTTTTAAAGATACCATTATGAAATTTCCTAAATCTAATTTTGTATCTGTCTAGGGACTTCATGTACACCTCTAATAAATTAATTTGCTTTTACATGGTATGACACTGCTCTTCACTTTTTAAAATTTGTCCTTGAAGCCTACCTTTTTTGTAACATAGGTAGCTTGAAATGCAGACCACTGCATAGGTAGCAATGCAGACCACTACAGCATTGGTGTGTTTATGAAATGCATGTCTAGCTCATGTTTTCCTACATGACTATAACTATTTAAAGAAAGCTATTTCAGTGAAGGCAAAACCTTTAAGCCAAAGCATATGGAGAGAGAGAGAGCTCTGTCAGAAACATCCTTTTCACTGAAAATTGTTTCAATCTGAATAAGCATCTACTTTTTCTGTTTTCATATCTGTGGAAGAATTGCTATTAAATTGAGTTTGAGCATGACCAGACCCCATGCTGAACTTCTTATATTTAATGAATTCAGGAAACACCAGGAAGGCTTTTAAAATGCTATAATTAGGGACAAATGATTAAACAAGTGGTTTAGCAGTTTTAGCCAACATATTAGGGGAAAAATATATGTAAGATTTATCATACATATTATGCCCTCTCAAGTAACATCATCACAGCAAAATCTGGAGGAAAAGAAAATACGTCACCTTTTCTAATCTTATATCCTCTCTCCTGTTTCATATCATCAATGGTAGTTTATAACTGAGACTGCTAGAAAGTACTAAAATTAATGATACTCTTTAATTTATACTAGTAATATGTGATAATTACTTCAGAATAACAGTGATCAATTAGAACCAAATGTCCATTCTTCCCAGAAAAAAAGATAAATTAGTATATTTTGCAAGAGGTTATGTATAAACAAAGATTAAAAATCCATTGTCATCCCAAAGTCATAGAATCACAGTGTGGTTTGGGTTGGAAGGGATCTTAAAGACCATCTAGTTCAACCCCCTTGCAGGGACACATCCCATTAGACCAGGTTGCTCAGAGCCCCATCCAATATGACCTTGAACACTTCCAGGGACTGGGCATATGCAGCTTTTCTGCACAATCTGTTCCAGGGCCTCATGTCCCTCACAGTCAAAAATTTCATCCTAATACTCACTCTCAAGCTACCTTCTGTCAGTTTGAAGCCATTCCTCCTTGTCCTATCACCTCATCCCCTTGTTAAATGTGTCTCTTCAGCTCCCCTGTAGCCCTTTTGGGTACTGGAAAGGGCTCTAACAACTCTCCAGGTGCTTCTCCATGCTGAACAACCTCAACTCTCACAGTGTGTCTTCAGAGGGCAGGCACTCCAACCCTCTGAGCATATTTGTGGCCTCCTCTGGACCCAGTCCAATAGGTCCATGTCCTTACACTGAGAATCTCAGAGCTTGGATGCAGTATTCAGCTGGGGGTCACAACAGAGGAGAACAGAGTTGTGATGAGAGGATGAGAATCACCTCCTTTGAGTTGCTGATCACACTTCCCTAGATGCAGCCCAGAGGGTCATCCGTGTCCTGGGCTGCAGCAAAGTATGAGAGGGTCATGTTGAGCTGCTTACCCACAACACCCCCTAAGACTTTCTCCTCAGGGCTGCTCTCATTCCATTCTCTGCCCAGCCTGAATTTGTGCTTGCCTTAGCCCTGACAAAGTGCAGAACATTGCATTTTGTCTTGTTGAACTCCATGAGATTTGCATGGGCTCTCTCAGTCACAACCAATTGGTTGCAACTGGGGATAAAAGAGTGTATTTCCTGCCTAAAGCAGGTGAATTTAAGTTCATATTTTAGTTCAAACTAAAGTTCAAATTTTAGTTACCTAAAATTTAGGTGACTATATTTCATTTAATTCAGCTTTAGAAACTTTTACACATAGTTTTAAACAGAAAAATAGAACTAATGAAGATGTTAAACAAGAATGAATTGTTAAAGGAGTGGCTTTCATCTCCAAACTACCGACTGTTTAAAAAAGAATTTTTAGAAGCTTTTCCAAAAGTATGTATGTTCCAGTTGTACAAACTAAAGTGCCAAAATGTATGGCCTTAAAAACTGATGGGCTTATGACCAACTCAAAGTACTAAGTTTCTGTGGTTCCTGATTTACATTTGCCTAGTATCAAAAACATTTTTTCTGTTTTAAAATTGAAACAAAATGCTTTTCCATTGGAAGGAGATGACTCTTGAGAAGATAATAAAATTGGAAATAGTAAATCATTGTATAGGTATTGCAAGGACAAACATAAGGATAGAGTTCTATGACACTTCTTAATTGAAGAAATTTACAGTTGGTTCAATATTTCAACCCAAATCCCTGAGCCAAAACTCTCAGGAATTTCAGAATATGTGGTAGAATCATAGTGTTTTGAGTTCTTTGAAAAATCTTTTAAGACTGAGAAAAGCACTTGTGTTTTGTAAGCCATGACGTTCTAGATGTCAGTTTAGCAGCTGTAAATAGTGCTTGAAGGATAGCCACTAAATAATAGAATAGAAGTAAAAACCAGTCAGAATAGATATGCCTGTTTGGTAGACATCTAATTATAAAAATTATGCAAATATTTGGTGAGGCTTATATTTGCATTAATTGTGTGTGAGTGATAACAGCTGATCCAGCTGAGAACAAAAACAGCAGAGCAGCATTTTGTCATGGGGGTTTTATGCCTACATTTCCAAAAGCATGGGGAGTTTCCATCAAGTATTGGTTGCCACTGCCTTTTTTTGTATCAGGTCCACGTCAGCTTTAGGACTGCAGTGTCATTTGTTATCCCAGACAATAACAGGATCATCAGACCTGTTGACTTTCACATATTGCAGCCACAATTTCCAAGGGGAATTACTGGGACAAAGAATGGAGGGGGTTAGGACTGCACTGGCACAGCCTCTCTGCAAAGTGCTTCTGCACACTGTTGCCCTGTATAGATGTTTTCACCCTGCTACAGAAAATTCAGCTCAGAGTGAGTGTCACAGTCTGCATCATGCCACACCTGAGCTGCATCCAGCAAGTACACTTAAGCAGAATGCCAAATTATTCAAACTAGAGAGTATGAGCCCTTATTACTAATATCATAGTGTCACAATAACATTGCTCTACAGCAGCAGCATCGGGTTGTTAGCACAAACTCCATAAACCAGGTTTAACATGGCAGACAAAACACGCAGGATGTAGGGCAGTGTAAATTTCTCAACTGTAGACATTTTTATTAGCTTCGCCTAGAATTAAAATAGCCTAAAATCTAAAATTTAGTTGATCAAAGGTTAAGGAATGTGTTCTTTTGAATTGCAATAAATAACAGTAGCTGTCTGTCCATTTAGAAAACATCCTTAGTTACAATGAACAAAATATAAGAAGGAATTATCATGGTCCCACTGAAGGCATTTCTGTAGCTCAGTGCCTACAGTGTCTAAATGCTGATGAATTCTGCAAGATCATACTTTGTGTCATTTGTAATAGAGGAAAAGCATTCTAAATGTGACTGACCTTGATTTTTTCATTGTTTTGTACATAGAACTAGCAGTTGTATCTACAGAAATTCTCAGTCTTTATTTTGTGTTGTTTATCTAAGCTCTAGCATCCTAGAAACTGGGGGAGAGAAATTCTGTTCACATGAATTTACAGCACTAAATTGCAACTTTGGCTTTGATTCACTTTGCTGTATTTTTACATCTGTGCTTTGTTAAGTGATGGGGAGATGTATTTTTCTTTTCTGTATTTTTTCACTAATTTCTTGATTGATATTTTTTTAAGCTGTCTTGGTTTAGGGCAAACTTGGGAGGAAACTTTCAAAGGGGTCCCCCTAGAAAGCAAATTCAAGCCACCCCTCCTCCAGCTGGTTTGGGAAAAGATTTCCTTGGAGAAAAATGGAAAAAACCTATATAGTTAACAACAAAAGTATTCACAAGCATTAAAAAAAATTAATAATATTAAACAATAAAACCTCTCACTGTTCTGAAGAGATGGCAAATTCAGGAAGTCCTCAGCTCAGGTTGTAGCTCAGCTCGCTCAATCTCTCATCAGTCCCTCCTGTGCTGGAAAATGCCACATCATGGGCCCTGAGGGGCCAGGTGTTTTTATGGGCTTTCAGTCCAGAGCAGGCTGAACCGTTCCAAGAAACAGAAAAGACACAGTCTGGGGAACTTCTCTGCCTCAGCTACCTAAAAGCTAACTAAAAGCAAAAAAACCCACAGCTCTCTCCTGCTGTCCATGCTGCAGACAACACAGTCCGGGAGCGGGAATGCAGAGGAGTGAGTGTAGTTTCTGAGAAGAAACTGCTCACTTTTTTCCCCCCTCTTTGCTCTCAGAGCCAGTCTTCAAGGTGCAGAACTTAATATCCAGCATAAACAGAACAGGTGACTGGGGAGACAAGCATCATAAAGTCACTCTAGGACATAAACTTTGAAACCAAAGTTATTTTTTTGGATAGAAGTCCCTCTGCAGGACATATAAGTGCATTATTGATTTGCTTTTCAAAAGAATTGATGAGTTTGTGGTAGACTGTTCTATTTCTGTCTATTGTCTTCCAGGACTCAGAGGATCAATGTGTCCTAGGGGTGTGTAATAAGGAGGAGATTTAATAAAAGTGGAGTCTTTACATGCCAGTGCAAGAGGTGGTGCTTTGCAGGGCATGAGGGCTGCTTGATGAAGAAATGATGTTGGGCTGGGAGAGGACAATGTGTGGTGTTTCTCCAAATCAATATGGACTAAAGTTTTAGAGGATGCTTGGTTACCCAGTGATAAACAAAAATATGAGTGGATTTTCAACAATACCCACAAAGTTCATCTCTTCTTTAGACAAAAGTAATGATAGCTCATCAACAATGTGGTATTGATTATCCTGGGATCAGTGCCCAGATTCTGACTAAGCCTAGTTGGTTTCCCATCCTTTAATGTTATCCAGAAATACCTGAACACATGCAGAATATTAAGTCATGTTTATTAGATCATCTTTCAGCTCTGACATTTGGCTAGCTGTATTAATCACATCTAGCAGAGGGTGCAGTTCTCTCAGAAGATTCTTTCCTGTTGATGCCCCTAGCCCACCCACTACATCACATTTACAACAGACAAGTTGGAATACAAATAAAAGCTGTGTTTTTCACATAAGAAATGCTGGGTTTGCGTGCTGTTTATTAAGTATTAAAGCAGTGTGTGGATATGAAAATATGTGGGTTTTTCTTTCACAGGAAGCTTTGAGCATCTTTAGGCATGAAAGGCTCTTTTTCGGAAGTCAAATTTAAATTTCCTTTTGAAAAGAGAGAGAGGGAGAAAAACTGCATTGCATGCAGGCTGCAACTTACCCACCATCCTCTCTATTTGGGGGGTTTAGAAGATGTCAGATGAGAGTCACCATGCCTGTATCCTGCACAAAAATGTGAATAATGTAAATAATAGTCCCATGTTAATGATGGTTGTGAGATCTTGATCTTCCTTCTTTCCAAATTGTGGTATTATGTACGAAGTTTGTCATTTCCCACCTTTGTTTACAGACAAATGAAGAGCTGAACAGTTTTTTTTTGTTTGTTTGTTTGTTAGTTTTCTTTTTTACACAAGAGTGAATCTAGGCTGCAACACTCACTACATACATTTTGAGGGAAGCAAGTGGGCAAGAATAAGTCTTGAGAAACAGTTCTTCATAGGAGAAATTCAGAAAGATGCACAGTCATGTCTTTGTTTTATTCTCATGGTTACCCTTCTGAACTTGTATCTCACTGTGGGCTGGATTTTACAGGTTTCTTAGATACCTATAAATGTACCTAGAAATTTGCCTGTCTCACACTGTGAAATTAAATTCATAAGAAATCACTTTCAAATGTGAAATAAGTCTTACTTTCCTATTTTTTCATCTACTATCTTTTTGTCAAATTTGACTTGAAATCTGAACATTCTTTTTTTGTTTTTCTTCCTACAAGAACCATTATATATTAAAAAAACGGTTATGTCAGTAAATTATCTGTAATTTCTGAGAATAAGTGTGGTTTTGACTGGAGCAAAAGTGTGTTGGATTCCCTTCAGTCTTCCCTAAAAACAGGAAGAATGCCAGCTAGAAGTTACTCTTGCTGGAGAAGGCCACATAGCCTATGCTTTTCATGTCCAGGAAATCTCAGTAGTTTCAGCTCCAGTGAGCTATACCCTGACTCTTTCAGTGCCTCTCCCTTTTGTTGTTCCATGTATCTGTGCGTTACCAATAAAGACAGAAACGAGCACTGCTGTGGTCCACGTTCCCTACCTTGAGGAAGAAACAGCCACAACCACACAAGACCTCTTTTTAGCAGCTGGCTGCTTTTCTTACAGCATGGCAAGACATAGTCTCTGGAGCTTCACTGTCAGTCAAGATGCCACTGGGCTTTGCATAGAGCTTTGATTGTCATTGACTGCGAGATGTGGCTCTGACCCGGGAGGGCTTCCCCCAGCAGCATGTGAATGCTTCTTCTCCAGTCTCCTGCCTGACTCTTGTAAACTCCTGCTTGACCTGTCTGTTGTCTTACACCCAGCTCTTGGACATCTACATCTTGCCTTGCTACCCTGGAAATTACCCCCAGTGTTGAAACTCACGACTGGTCAGAAAAAATCATCTTGCTTGATAATGGGACAGATGCTCTAGTGCAGCAAATTATTATAAGAGCTCCTGAAAATATGGAATTTAGATCAACTATACTCTCTAAATTTTTCCGTCACACCGATAAAGAATTAGAGAGCTATGCAGTGTCCTTAAGATTTACTTCAAAGGAGTTGTAAATGCAAACTCATGATGGAATCCTGGAAATAAGATGGATTCCCATTCAGCTCTTAAAACACCACCAAGAACTGTATATTCTTTGCAGAAGAAGTCTCAGCTGCTGCTTTTTTCCCAGTATAAAATATCTTCCTAAACATGTCTGGCCTTCTTTCTGTATCTCTCATCATCTTGTGTTCAGGACACAGTCAGTGTTGGTTATTTAATATCCAGTCTTTCTTTTGCTCTAAGCCTTCTAAGAAACTGGAACAAGAAAAAATATCACTTCTTCACAAGTCAAGTCTTTGACAATGTTGACAGCTTGCCCTCAACAAGAGGTGTATTTGTGTTGAGAAAAAGCTTGAAGTTTATATAATGCTCCCAAGTTGTAAATGAAATATCTTCTGACAACTAATTTTCCCAATTCTTCCCTAATCTTTGTAGAGTGCTTTCTGATGTCCTGCTGCTGCTTCCTGTCACAGGTTAAGTTCAAGCCTATTCCACACACAGTTCCTGGTTTGCCTTTGTAGAAACAGCAAGTTTGTGAGAAGTTTCTCTGCAGTCAAATCCTTCACTTCAGGAAGAGAAACTTTAAAAAATAATAGTGAAATATTTTGGGAATAACCATTAGAAAACACAGATGCATGCCAAAAAATACCTGAAATACTGCAAAATGTACATTAATCAGATTTTCTGATTAAACCAAGTTCTCATGTCTCTCTTCTTAATCCAGTCTAATCTCTATCATTGTCTCTGGGTAACAAAATAAAACCCCTGTCCTGGGCACCTGCGTAGCTGTAGCCACCTGGCTGAGTTTACCATCTATAAGACTCAAACCAAACCTGCACTGAAACCTTCTTACAGACATAGTGGAGGTCTATGAGGGATGAAGGCAGGTGTGCAAGACCTGCATGTGTGGAGGGCTGCTGAGCCCACAAAGCCTTTTTTGTTCAAACTACATTGCATAGTAAAGTTATAGTTACAGCAGAATATACATGCAGACTTGCTTTTTTGATTCCTAGAGAAAATAATCTGCAAGTTTAAGTATTGTTTAGCTATCTAGTGGTCTGTTTATAGATAAAGTAGTCTTGAATGAATAAAGTTTTAGAATAGAAGGGAGAGCCTTTACCAACATTGCTTCTCAGATGCACCCAGGACATTCCTCAGGAATGCAAAGATGATTCCCCAGTTCTGGTAACTTATACCCACTGTAGCTCAGAGCAAATTGGAAATGATCTTAATATCATCCTGCTCTCAAGGCCCCAGTGGAGTCCGTTGGCAAAAGCTGTAGTTGCCTGGCTTGTGTGTGTGAATCTTACTTTAACCCCCAAAATCAGTGGCTGAGTCTCTACACAATTCTGTACAGAGGTTCTGTTGTTTTCAAGCTCTTGAAATTATGTGCTGGTACTTAATTCGTGTGTCTGAGATTACCACATCATTTCAGAGGCAGAGATAGAGGAGTTTATTGAATATTTTTCCTTGATCCATGTGGGTTTATATTATGTTATTCTAAGGGAAGTTTATATTCTCATTGGGGTTTCATGTTTATAAACATAGAGTTTGTTCAAGTTCATTCAATCATATGGTACTAATAGAAGAGACTTTCTAACATTTATTGTATCAGTAGAGGAAGAAGTGAAGCAGAAAAAACACCCTTTTTAAAAAATGAACATTTCCTTGAGCAGCATTGATTCTGCTTGCTTCTGCAAAAGCAGCATATGACATTACCTGCTTATTTGTCACTATTTCATAACTCTCCAGGTAATTTTTTGCAATATAGTTTACACATGTACTGTCAAATAGTCTCAAAATGGCTTAAGATAGTTGCTTTACATACACAGTTACATGAAATAGAGCATTAAAAAGCAGGGGAAAATGTTGGAATTGTGTTAACTAAATCTATGCTTTTGTTTCCCTAAAGTTTCAGACCCAGAGCTTACGTCTCTCAGACCTGCACAGAAAGTCTCAGTTATGGAGAGGGATAGTTAGTGTTACCTTAATAGAAGGTCGTGAACTTAAGGCCATGGATGCAAATGGACTCAGTGATCCTTACGTGAAGTTTCGTTTGGGGCATCAGAAATACAAGAGCAAGGTAATTTCAGCTGTGACCAACAACTTTATGGAAATGCTTTGTTCCTGTTTGGTGTTTTTTTTAGCTTGTATGACTTTTGATAGTGATGGAGACCTATTGTTGCAATAATTACCTGTCGGAGCACCTGGAGCTGTGTTTAAATGTTTCCTTTTGTTTCATTATAAACAAAAGTAGTACTAGATGGGAAAAAACCTAGCACTGAAAAATGTGGGTTTTCAGGGGGACACTCCTGATATTCCATACAGATTGTGTTGGCTTTTATTTACCTTAGGGGTCATTCATGGCAGGGAAGAGATGCAGTGATTCTGACAAGGTCTTCCTGGCTTTATGCTGGGTGCCTCTTGGACCCTTTGTGTTGTCTTATCCTCAAACCATGTCATGCTTGTAAGCTCACTTTCCTCTTCATGTCCTTAATAATGTTTCATTAAAGTTTTCTTCATGTATGAGCTTCACAGCTAGGGAGGATTGATCTGGGAGATAATAATTGTGAAGGTTTGCTTGGCTTTCTTGCTATTTTTTTTTTTTCTCTTGGTCTCTACCATTTTAAAAATTGCTGTTTAGGGAAAATGCTGGATTATAATGCACATAACCTTCCTCTCTCAGTGGCCATGGCAGTCACTGTGGTTTTCATGGCCAGATGAAGGATAAATTGAGGAAGAGGGCAGGAACATTTTAGTTGTTATATTTGTAGACCTCTGAGCCTGCATTAGGGCCTCTTAATCTGAAATTACCAGAAATCAAATTTCATGCTTTTGTGAATTAAAAATTTTCATAATCCTTTCTGAATTTTCTTTTTTTTTTTTTTTTCAAGCCAGCAGAACTGGTGGTTGTAGGGAGTAGTGTTTGCTAAATTGGGAAAATATTAGGGGTCTTCTGTTCTTGCTCAAGGACAATGAGTACTGCTTTTGCAGTATGGTAGAAAATTTTGCAAGCTTTCTGTTCTTCACAGTGGGATAATAAATATATGGACTGAAATCTACTGAAGAAGTAACTGGACTTAAAATTATTAAGAAAGCTGCTTTCATCAGAGTTTCAAAGGAAAGGAAGTAAAATACAGTTTTGGGAGTGAACTGATTTTATTCCATATGATGTATACCATAGTGTCATGTTTCTCCCAATATTTTTCTTGCTGGGAAAAAAAGACATGATACATTGTTTGTTTAGGTACTTACAGTCACCATCTATGTGTTATTGCAGGTGCTTTGTCTGCCTTTGGGCTCAGAAGCATAACTTTATAGTTAACTGTCACTTCACAGAGGACATAATTTTTCTACAAAGAAATGGCTCCATTCCCAGGACAAATCCTTTGTTCAGGAGGCTTTTGAAGGTGATAGGTTACAGGAATTTGGAGGCTGGTGTTACATCAGAGAGGCATGAGAGAACTGGCTAATAGTCTTTCCTAATTACCATTTTTTAATTCTCACTGCTTGAGATATTGATACTGCAGACAGAAAAAGCTTCCTGAACAGACTCTAATGATCAAATTTGCAATTTAAGAAAGTGTGTGCCTACACAATATAATTCAACTTTCTTTTTGTTCTCCATTTAGATTGTTCCAAAAACTTTGAATCCTCAGTGGAGGGAGCAGTTTGACTTTCATCTCTATGAAGAACGAGGTGGAATTATTGATATTACCGTGTGGGACAAAGATGTTGGCAAAAAGGATGATTTCATTGGCAGGTTTGTGCAATTCTAGCCTTCTTGGTCCATGGGGACAAGAGAAGTCCATGAGAGAGGATGATAAAAATGAGCCTTGCCATTGAAACTCTTTCTTATGACCATTTGATCTGGGTTTTTTGTTGGGGTTTTTTTAAAGTTTGGGCAGGATTTTCTGCAATGTTCTGGTACCATTTGCTGCATTGGTGTAATTCTTTACATTGATGATGTAATATAATCTTCATTGACCAGTAGATGGCAGCTTTTACCAATTGATAGACTGAGATTTTCAAAACAAATATCCCGTTTAGTTTGGTGATTACCAGGAGGTTGCATACAGCAGCATCCAGGAGGAGAAACAACCCGATATGTAAGACCAAATTTATGTATCAATATTTTTGGTAAATGAAAATAGAGTTGAAGGACTGCACACATATTTTGGGACAAAGAATCATTCACCTAATTCATATTCAGGAGAAGTGAATCTGTCTGGGAGTTCAAGAAATAGCTTGAATATGGCTATGCTCCATTTTACAGAATAGGAGGTGGGATTAACTGTTGGCTAATAGTGGGGGGAAAGTCTTGTGCTTTAAGCTATTACAAAGTAGATGCTGCTGGGAAAACTCAGATACTTGTTTGCTTCATATTTTCTTTGATATCCATGCAGTCATAATAATAGTGTTAATAATTAATAATTATCAATCCTATGTATATAGATTGTTTTTACTGGAGGTGCTTTCACTCTCAATTTGACTTGTTATCATATGATAATTATCAATCTTTTTCCGAGGTGATGTATTAATTTAGTCCTATGTGAACATGTTTATACCTTGGGAAATTATTCCAGTTTTCTTTTTCATTTTAACCATCTTATGAAAATCTGGTAAGATTCCAAGTTTTCATGAGTGATTTTTCAGAGCATTGTCATCCAAGCACCACTTGCTGATATGCTGCTGCTCTTGATTTCTTTGACCCCTCTGTCAGTGTACACATAATCCCTCTTCAGTTTGTCCTTGCAGACACTCTCTCATTTCACCTTCTGTTGGTCCCTTATCTCTGGTAATGTAACCTGCAAAAAAATTCTTCTCCAAGGAGATTTCCATGAAAAACTGTCATTTGTCGAGCTCAATCTGAATACAAAAATAGGTCTTAATATTCCCCCTCCCTGATATTCTTTTCCAGTCACTGCAGATAAAAATCACCAAGACCTGACAGCTCCACTTAATGCTGACCTCTCTTCCCCAGTTTCTCCTTTCAAGGCAGTCCCTAAAAGCTGTAAATATTTTGGTGCTCACACTGCAGACTTGTTCTGTGCATGTGTATGGCAAGTGTGTATTAAGTTTTTAAAAGCACGACTGAGTTGTGCTCCATGACTAAGGCTCTATGGCTTTCAAGTTACACATAATAAGTTGAATATTTTGATTCAGGTTCCAGAGGAAGTGTTAATGAGGCTGTGGGAGGGAAACAAAAGACTTCCTGGTAGCATTCTATCATTGCTCAAGAATGGAGGGTAATCCACTTCATCTGGCTGCGATCTTCCTGCTTGTTTGAATAATGTGCAAGCAGCAGCTGTAATGTTATATAAGAATATTTCTATTAAATGCAAATGAAAACAACTGTTTCTTGAAGAAGTCCTGCCTGGCCAAAATATGCCTAGGGAGAAGGTACACTAGATTGAAGAACTGACCAAACTGAGAAAATGTTTCCTAGGTGGAAGGTAGATGGGAAAAATTCCAGGATCTTCCTGAAAAATAGCACAGAAAACATGTGTTTTTTCTGTGCTAAGCTCAGTTACTTGCAAATTCTATTCCTAACCAGGATGCTGTAAACTCTCCCAAAATGATGCCATGTCTCAGCTGCACTTTTGTGAAATTAAAGAAGTGGGAAATCAAGAACATAGGCTTCTGTGGGCCTTGTATATATTATTGTCCTTGTTAGAATGGAGCACTGTAAGAGCAGGTGAAAGCTGGGAATGTGACATGGTAGCAATTATGTGTGCTCAGGTTGCAGGGCGTTGGGCTCACAATCCATTTCTGAGGGCAAGAAAATACAGGAAAGATGTTCAAGAAGGTTGAGGACATGGAAATGAGGTTCTAGTTTTGGGGTGGCAAAGATGGAAATGGAAGGGGTTGTAACATCCCCCTGTAAGAGGGAGGAAGAACTTCCTTGTGAGAGGGAGGAAGGTGTTAAGAGGGTGAGTGACAGCATGGCATCCTAGTTCAGAAGAGTGAAAGGAAATGTCTGTCACAGAAGTAGCATACAGCTCTGTCTTCATCTTGATGCTCCAGCATGTTCAGTATGGCAGTGTCTGAAATTAAATGCTGACTGGTTGATTTCCATTCTTAACTTGAAGCATTTTGTGTTTATAAAATACATCTGAATTTCAATTGTGTGCATTCTCCATGAGAGTTTTAAGGTCGTAACACCTTGTGAACTTTCATCTCAGAATATTCTATAAAACCCCGAACCCTAGAACCAATTCAGTGTTTATTTCAGTATTTCAAAAGATGGGGAAAAGACCTCATACAAGAGCTTTGAGGAAAATGTGTTTTCAATCATGCTCTGGTTTGTATGAGAAAACACTAGTGTTGATTTGAACAAAGCTGCATTTTACAGGAGATAAATTCTGCCATCCTTCTGAATATAGGTTTTTTTAAAAAAACAACTGACATTCCAGGACCAAAAAATGAGGTCTGGAAGTTCTTTTTATAGAAAGCACCAGGAGCTAAAGCCACATGGGCCATCTTCTGGCATAAGTGGCATTAGTTATTGCTTTGTCTGATAAGTAGAAACATGCATGTGTATGTATTTTTCAGTGTGAATATATTTAATATTCACATGTTTTTGCTATGAACAAATAATTCATGTTTTATATTGAGTCAATATGCTCCTGTGGTTAAGAATGTACTGCAGTAAGTTTGGGTGGGTAATACTAAGATCAAAATGAAGGTGATTTTAATTGTCATGTAATTATTTAGCTTTCTTATCATTTATGTTTTTGAAGGCAATTCTGACTGTCACCTTTACGATAATCAGTTAATAAATCCTCATGACTGTTACACCTTTATGCATAGCACTAATCTGAACAAATGGGCTGCTGACAGCTGCAATAAATTGCCAAGAATGAGTGCTGTCAGAGAACAAGTTGTTTCTGTGAACATAGAGAATAAGTAAATCCCATGTCATGCAATTTTATTCAGCTGAAGTTATTTGCAATCCAGTGCAGTGGGATTTATAACGTTATTAATTGGTATGAAAAATGCACATTTATCTTTAAAAGGACATTGACTTTTGCTTTTATTTTGTGCCAAGAAATTACTGCTGACTTCATCTATATCTATTTTCATTGGGGCTATTGTCTTTTTTCAAATTTGATGCAAATTAAGAAAAAAATACGTAGTGAATTTATTAAGGCTGTGTATTAATTTTAACTATAGGAAAGTGGAATTTCCCATAATCTCTCCAAATATTGACACAAATATTCAGATCAATTTTGTGAGCATCCATGTAATGGATGTTATTAAATACAAAAGTTAAAATACTGACAAATACTTATTTAAGTTTATAATACCTAATCTGCTATGCTGCATCTGTTTAGGGCTTTTTTTGTGGTAACACAGGCATAGACAGGTTTTTTTGGATGTGCATAAATACAAATGATACACGGCTATGATTCTCTAACTAATCTGAAAGCATGGGAGTATGCTATCAAATTTCTAAATTAAAGTGAGATTTTATTTTAAAAATACAAAATTAAAAAGTATTTATGGTTGGGGTTTTTTTTCCCTCCCACTGAAATTTTTGTAATTTTGCTATGGGGGACTGAGCATTATCATAGAGAACTGAGTTATATATGAGTACTCCAACATGTATGTAAAGCTGGGTGAAAATAGTAAATATGCTACAGCAAGTGTTTTTTCCCAGATCTTTTTCTAGAGATATTGTGGAGACTGTGATTTATATTAAAATATTGGCAATTTTCTGTTGCCCAAGAAGAAGGTTTTGAAAAGTATTTGTGAAGTCCATGTTAATGTTAAAATCGCCAAGTCTTGACATTTTCTCAATTTTGCATAACTCTGTAAACAAGGTGACTTCCTCTGGAAATGTAACCAGTACTTTATTATGCTGGTGTTTCAAAAATATTTTTCGTATTGCAGTTTGAAAATTTCTGCATGTAGAACTCTGAAAGATTTATTATAGTAAAAATTGTAAACGTAATGGTCAATATGCTGTTGTAATTTTGACTTTAGTTGTGTGCACATGTGAGCTACAGTAATTCTGTGCAAACACAGGAGAGCACACAACCAGTAGTCTGTGTGTGTAATGGTTTGTTGATTATACATGATGACTAAAGTTAAATGAATTGCAGATGCATTTCTTGATGTAAAATAAAGATTATGCCTGAAGCACTAAAATGTAAAAATGCTACTGCCAGGTCTGCCTTTGAAAAATCCTGTGATGTGCTGAGCCATCTCCATTTCTGATTGTTGTCAAAAGGAGACAGATGTAATACTGCATCTGAAAATTTGGCCTTTAGGTATTCCATACCTTATTTATTCCTATCTCAGCACATCTTTACTATTGCAGAGGCACTTCTGTTCTGCTAGAAAGCCAAAAGAGTTTCAGTTTTTGCTCACAAATCTTCAGTAACTTTCTCTTACCAGATACTTTATTAT
Source organism: Alaudala cheleensis (assembly GCA_013398995.1). NCBI lineage: Eukaryota > Metazoa > Chordata > Aves > Passeriformes > Alaudidae > Alaudala > Alaudala cheleensis. The sequence goes on from VWYE01017231.1 coordinate 332,473, forward strand.
TTACAGCTCTTACTGACAGTTGTTATTGTCATGTTCTGACATGAAACTGATAGCATTCTCCAATGTATGCTGAGATACAGAGTGCTGCATGCAAGCTGGGCTGTTTACGTATCCTTCATCTGACCCTATGTCTTCTCACATATGGGAGTCTACTTCTTGAAGAGTGGCAAAATGAAAGGAAGGAGAAGGAAATATGGAATGGCCAGTTTGGACATGAGGAGCATGACAGTGTGTAGAAAATGGTGAAGAGTGCAAATAGGGTTTTGTGACAATTTATGAAAGGCACAGATTGGAGCTGTGCGAAAGCTCTTGCAAAATTTCTTGGGCCAACTAGTGAGGAGAGAACTATATAGGGGAGACATAATGTTTATCAAAGAAATAGACTGATTTAGCAGATGAAAGTGTTAATTTTGCTGCAGAGAAACTGCAGCGGTGACAGCACTAACAGTCTGTAGTATGTGGTTGTGCCATGGGGACAACCTAGGAGATATCACATCAGAAATTACTTACTTGTAAGTAATTTCTGCCAGTGCAATATCAAAAACAAATCTGTAATTTTATAGTGAAGAACTGTGCTTAGGAAGAAGTTAATCTGTCATTTCAAAATCCATCAGCAGGTTTTTGTAGCATGGACTGTATTCCTTTTAGCAAGCAATAAACAGTAGTTCTGTATTCAGGCATTGCTTGGTGACTGGTGAAATTGTATTTCATAGAGCTCTCATATTTCTGTTACCATGACTGACTTACCCTGAACTGCAGGGCTCTTACCTGCCTTCCATGTGTTGCTACATGGCAACTGACAGCTCTATTCTTCAGGTCCTGCTGAGGTCTCCTCTCCCAGCTGCCCAGGGATGCTCTCCAGCATCCCCAGCTGAGCACCACTCTTGTCCTTAGTCTATGTCCTACTTAGCTGAGATACTGTCTCCCATCCCTTTGGGAGCTTCCCTGGTTTTCAATCTAACACCTTTATCAACCACTTACCACAAGCATCATGTGGAGTCCATAATTTAATTTCTTTCTCATTATCTTTACAGCTAAAAATGTCACGCTCCGATTCTTCCAAGAAATTCACATTACTGCAGTCAACACTCAGTGTTTCTGAGATGTGTCATTTTCTGCTAGTGCTTTGCAAAATTTTCACTCTCCTTTTGTTTCTTCGTTTTACTGGAACATTTTACTCTGTTCATAAAGGATGTGGAGTCTCACAAATTGTAGCAGTTCATGCCTTGCTGCTTCTGATGTGTGTCCAGCTCAGTTCTAATTGTGGAATCACACAGTTTCCTCTCCTTGACATCCTTTGGAGCAGCATAGACCTGGATCACAGTGGAGTTAAAAATCGGTGTTCCTGAACAAGTCATGATGGTAATTAAGTTGCCTGGTTTGTAGCCAAGTGGTGCTTTTCTGTCCCTATCACTTAGGATTGTGCCAGTTCCTCTTTTATGCTTTATTTTGTCATGTGAGAAAGCGATCTCACTATCTGCTGTCTCTCACTTGCCTGGCCACCTGGCTTTTAAGAGGCCTTCTATGTCATGTAGCTACCTTTGTAATTCATTCATTAGCAAGAATATTTCACCAGGGTGCCAACACAGTCTTACATTCCAGGTTCTGTTAGAACTAAAGAGGGGAGGTGATTTTTACCTGTTAGACATGCTGATAATAAAATACTACATATAGTTCTGCCTTCCACACTTTAAAAAGGATGCAGGAGAATTTCACTGGATCAGAAAAGTTACAAAAAGTCATTTGAGGGCTGTAGGAGATATGTTCCTGGGAAATGTATAGGGAGCTGAAGGTGTTTAGCATATCAAAAGGAAGATCAAGAAGAGATATGATTATAGTGTATGAGTTCCTTCACTAGAAGAAAACATGAAACACTAAAGGGTTTTTCAACTGGTAAGGAAAGGCATAAAAAGAACCAAAGGCCAGATATATTCAAATTAAAAATAAAGCTGAAATATATTTCTAAAATTTTGTGTGATTAACACACTGAACACAGTTTCAGACAAGTGGTAGACACCCCTTGAACCTTCAAATCTTCCTCCATGGGAGCTGTACCCTGTTTTTGAGCAATTCATCTGTGATAACTTTGGCACATGAGCTTGATGCACTTTTGTGGCTTTTCTCCCTTCTGATGCACTTCTGTGGTTTTTTCCCTTCTGATCTCTCAAGACCTGAAAATCCAGCTACACATGGTGCCTGGTAGTGTTCACATGCAGAACTGATGGGTGGGATGCATGCCCCTATGCCTCTTTCCAAAAGACCAGCCAGCCAGGGAAATTGTTCCAGTGCTCCTGCCCTCCACTTGAAGTGTTGAAAGCAGTGTGTGCAGAAGGGGCCATACGATATGGAAGATACAGAAAAACTCAAACAGCCCTAAAAACTACAGTTACCTGCAATGTGATTTATAGTCATGCTTGAAAATCTGTCTGTGGAGTTAACAGCAATTTTTTGTCCATAATTCTTCAGGCTGATCTCATTACAGGTGGAAAAATTCTTTGCCTTTGCCAGCAGCATGTAAATAATAATTCCTTAAGAAACAGGGTTGTACAAATTTAGTATTTTCTCATGTTTTCAATGTGACAGCTGCTGGTCATATGCAGTTTATCGCCTTCTAAAAATGGCTGTAACTTTTCATGGTCCTCGATTTGAGAAAATGGAATGAAATCTTCTCATTCATTCTCCACCACTTTCTCGTAACATACAAGTTCACCTTCATCCTCAAAGCATCTTTGCCCTCCATGGAGTCACAGTTGTAAGAAACAAATGTCTTTTTAGAGAACATCTTAACTGATATAAGTCAGCATTGCTAAAGCTTTAAAGCTTGGAATACTTGAGTATAATTCCAGTAAAATATAAAGGGACACTGTCAGCTTGAGCTTTCCAAAGATACTTGCATTTGGAAAACAGGTATTTTCCAAACAGATGCTTATTTTTGGAAGTACTTTGTTAGCTTCAGTCCTTCTAAGGAAATGTAGTACAAAAGGGAGTTTTGTGGTTTTCCTATTAGAGTCTGTCAAGATTATTCTAGGATAGAGTTAGTGTTTAGGTAATACCTTACAAGACTTCCTTCTTTTTTTTTTTTTTTTTTGGTCCAATACAAAGATCTTGTGAGGACTGAGGAGAATGAACAGACAATTATTTCATTTTTTCCCTTTATTTTTTAGGATAATTTTGTATGAGATCAAATGAAGTTGACTTTTTATAATGAGAAAAATCAACTACTAATGGGAAAAATTGCAAATTTTTTATATTGTCTGTAGATTGGGAAGTCTTTCCTTTTTACTGAGGTGCATGTGCTGTAAATATGCTCCCCTTGTGCTCCTTGAACCTTGGCACTTTCAGGTTAGGCACCTGTAAGCTACATCTGAGACTTAACCTGGACTTCTGTAAAGTGCAAAGATGACAGTCCTTAATGCAATAACCCAATATTTTTATCAAATTTTCTGAGGATCCTTGAGAGAATAATTTTCCTTTGAAATGGTGAAGGCTTTTACTTGAAAAAATTTTCCAGATCACTTCCCATCTTTGTATGATTTGGGGACATAATAAACTGGGAATGGCCTGTTCATGAAGATTTATCAAGCAGGTGATAGATACATATTTCTCAGGTAATCTGTTCTAGATGTGGTGCTGTTAGGAATATTTTATTGCTGTAAGAAAGGTGCACAGGTAAAATCAAATTGCCAGTTGCTTCTTCTAGCCTAAATAAAACTGGACTACTCAGGTTGTTAAAGTGTTGCATCTTCAAGAATTGAAGAAGTTGGATCTAGTAGCCCTGATGTAGACCTTGTAATTTTACATTCTTTATTTTTTCCTGATGAATGTATGTGGGGTAGCTTTTATTGCCTATTTTTGAGTGAGAGGTGGATTATTTCTGCATTACTAGTATCCTAATGGTTTTCTGATTCTTTCACTGATTTTAAGAGAGTTTAGGCTGGTTCTTTAAATGTTTATTAGTTGAAGATTCAGTATCATTGCTGATTTCTATTTTTGAGGGGTATCTGTTTCAAAATAAATTATTGAAGGGTATTTTATACCAGGGGTATTTTAACTGACTACAGCTTTTAATCCTTCATTACAATATTAGTTGTCTTAAGGGGGGCTTTAAATTCCTCACTGCATCCTAAATAAGAATTTGAATGTTTACGTACATGTGCAAAGCTTCTATTGACTCTCAATCAGCCTGCACTGATAACAACAGCTTTATTTTTCCTTTCTATTGCTGATTTAATTTCTCAGTCCCTATCATCCAACGAGCTCAAAATAGAAGAAAAGCATGAAGCTCAGAATGCTACATGAGTTAGGAATTTTTTTATTGTAAGATAATTGAACCTTGTTACCGTATAAGCTTTGCACTAGTTAAGTGAATTGCACAACAGGCAGTAAATGTCTTTTAAAAAACAAAAGACAGTTTTCCTGTAGTAAATCTGATCTGCTTGTAATAGCACAATGCTTATTTTATGAGGGTGCATTTATTCTCATAATTGGTTATTTCCTATCCTTAAATAGCTATATTTTCGTGCCTGCCACCTTTTTCTCCGTTTATTGGCCCTTCAGTGACAACACTGTCTTCAAAATCAAGTTACATTTTATGAAAAGAGTTTGCTGGATGTTTAGTTTAGCAAATTAGTGGCATATAGTACTTGTGCTTGTCATATTAAATAATCACTCTAAAAGTAGAGTACACCGTGGCTAACCTATACATAGATCATATAAATTTATTTTATTTCAGTATTATTGGTGTTTTTATTTAGAGCTTTTTATTTCTTTAAAATAAAAAAATAAATAAAAGTTGGCAAAACTCATTTTGGGATGCTATAAGTATTCTGAATTCCTGCCCAATGCAAGCTGGCATTACATTTGACACAGGCATACACATGCTCAGAGCTGCAATCTAGGAAAGTTGAAACTTGTGCATTGTACAAATTAAAGTATCAAAACATCTAAGTTGTGGACAGACTAATCAACACTAAGATACTATTGTTTTATTTGAAAGGTTGTAGTCAGCTCTTGGGTAGCCGAGATACTCTTTTTCCTTCCTTGCTTTGACTTACATTTCTAAAGATGCTGCAAAGCTGTTTCTGCTGTCTGGCACATATGGAATTATCATTCATTAGTTCAGTGTACGGTACAGCCAGAGTTATTCGGAAGGGGATCAAGCAGGGCAGATTTGCTACAGCCTCTCTGCACACACCCTGCACAGTTTTATGTAGTCCCTGAGACATTTTATTATATAGGGAGCTGTGGCCTCAGATTTTACCCTGGGTGCCAGCACGAGAATTTGACTCCCACACAGCTTAGTGCATGAGAGCTGAGCCTTCCAGGAGGTGCCTAAGTTGAATTTTTCTATGCTCAGTCATCTTTATGCCATCACAATTAAGTCCACTTAGAACTTTGTTTTTTAAGAACGGGTTTTTACTGTTTTTATGTGAAAACCATTCATGTGAAAACTTATGTTTTGTATCTATACAAGAAGTGCAATGAAAAGTAAAATTTGCATCTGAGCTGGATTTTTTAAAAATTTTCCTTGACTGCATTTGAGTAAGGAATATTAGCTAATCTTGTCTCTAGTGTTTTCATGTTCTTATCAATATTGATTTTTCACCTCAAAACTGTTTGTGTAGCTCTAAAAAAAAAGGAAACAAGAAATATGGGTTAAAGCTGAAGAGAAATTAAGAGCTTTTTTCAGAAGCTGGGCGGGAGTTTCTGCTTACTTGGGTTTTTTGTCCATTTGAATGCAAGTGAGCCAATGTGCTCTTCTTTGATGTGAGAAAAACCTCATGCTGATGGAGAATGTGTGTTTCTAGGTGCCAGGTTGACCTGTCGACCCTGAGTAAAGAACAAACCCACAAGCTGGAGCTGCCTCTGGAGGAGGGAGAGGGATACCTGGTGTTGCTGGTCACTCTCACAGCCTCAGCTGCAGTCACTATCTCTGACCTCTCCATCAACTCCCTGGAGGACCAGAAGGAGCGAGAGGAGATACTGAAGAGATATGTATGAAGCTCTCTTTCATCCTTTGTTAGCAAAATATTGGCCTATATAAAAAATAACTATTATGGGAAAATTTAAATATATCTCTTCTATTCTAATCTCACCTAGCCAATGAAAATGATTTAAACTAGTTATTAATATAGAAATAGTTACAGCCAGAACAGGTAGCATCAAGAAGGCTACAAATGCTCTTCATACAGCAAGGGGTTTTTTTAGATGCTAATTGAACTGTTTGATAAAGTGTCACATAACAAAGGTAACTTACTGCCTTGCAGATAATTTTTACCAAGCACAAAGTGACTAAGGGATCATTCAGCAACTTGACAATTTCTAAGGATTGTTTATGCCAAATAATTTGAGATCCTAATGGTTTTCAGCTCTTTTTTGGATCATCTGTTAAAGGGCAAGAAAAGTTATTTTTGTCTTCATATTAGAGGCTGAAGCATATCAAAATAAATGTTTCAAACTATGTTTCCATTTTAAAATATTCTGAAGCAAATTATTTTAATTTCCCAGCGTCCTCACATTACACAGAATCTTTGTAGTTTTATCAAAGCAACAGAGAGGGGAGCTCTTACTCCAGCATTTGCTAATCCCTAAATCACTGAAAGTAACTGTCTCACTACACACGAAGAAAGAAAGAAATAAATGCTATTTCCACTTGCAATTACAAAGCTTTTATTGTACAATGCTGCCAGGTGTTTAGAAGGGCTTCTCTAGACACTCAGCCATTAAACCAAGCTCTGACTATCAAAGAGGCTGCTTAATTTATTTTTAAGATTTAAAAATATTCCTATTCCATGACGGACATCTTTTCAATAACTGAATTTAATAAAGATGTACCTTATCAGGCTGTGCAGATAACATGAAATCCTAGTACTAATGCTGTACAATATTCTTCAAACAGATTAGCAGGATGTGTGCTTCAGCAAATTTATTCTGTCTATCTCCACTGTATCAGCTGTCTGCTAATGCTTGTACAACTCATACACCAATAGTGTTATCATAAACACAATTTAATAGAGGTGACATAGTGAAGCTAAATATAATATTCCAAAATGAACTGAAGGCTAAGGTATTGTGCACCATCTCTGAAAAATAATTACAATTAAGAGAGTTACTGCACATTTAGGAATCCACCAAGACAGTCTGTGGTTGTCAAAATAGATGTCTATAAGTAGAATAATTTTTTGATGGATATGTTTTGGAGGTGCCATAGCTCCTGCTACCAACAGCAACAATAACATATTTCTGTGGCTTATTCTGTGTGATGATATGGCAGACAAGTGATGCTGATGGTTTTCAGTAGCAATATACAAACATGTTATGACTGTACTGTTAATAATTTTTCCTAAATCCTCAATTTTTTGTCCCCAATGTAAAGCATAATTACGTGGCATAGGATTGATCTGGTTTATTCCTGGTTCTTGCAAATACAGGGATATATGTCTGTTCATATATTTACACTCGTGTATGCATTTGAAAACATTTAAATTTTAGGAAGATAATTGTATTGCAGAGGTATGAATTTCTCATTAAGTGTTTCTGAAAATTGTGGCATTTACATTCTTCTTTTTATAAATTCCACTGTTTTTATTAAAATTACCAGCAGAAGAAATAAATTATCAGGATTACCTTAAGTCGTTTATTTTCACTGATGTTCAATTTGACTTTGGTATTCATATCTGCACTTCAGAACTAATACAAAGACAACATGTGCAATTAGCAAGATGTAGAGTTCTCTGTTGAGTGGCTGTATTTTTGGGTTTATCTTCTCTTAAAAACATCTAGCTTCCATTTTAAAAATGTATTTTGCACCCTTTCTACAGCCAAAAACAGTTAATGAGCTGACCCTGCCATCAGATCAAATAGCCTTAGAAAATGACTCTATTACTGTCACTTAACCATTTGTAGCTGAACATCAGAGCCTTACAAATTAAACAGGCATTACTGTTTGAACCATTATTTTACCACAATTGTCTGAAAAGATTAATTCCTTTTGGGGTGAGGAGGGGGGCACATTAATGGGTACAGACCAAGAGAGATTGTATGACCTTTTCAGAACTGGTGTGCTGAACTCATGGTCCCCCTTGTCACAGTTTAAAAACCAGAGGAGCTAGTTTAGAGAAGTTGTTAGCATTCCATTTTTATTATGACATTTCACAGTCATCCGATTTAATGTCCCTTGACCAGATTGTCCAGTGTGAGACGATGGGCTTGAAATGTTATTTAGAGCATTGATAAAAGGTGAGCAGTTCTAAGATGACAGCGAGTCATAAGGCTGGTGGTGTGACATTAATTTTCTCCATAACAGAGATGGAATAAGACGTCATGGTGACAAGCTGTCAATCAGTACCAGCCCCTCAGTGTATCTCAATGCCATGGGATGGGGTATTGCTTCTCCCATAATAGAGCTGAACTGAGATGCTCTTCCTGACAGCTGCTGCAGCCATACAGAAAATATATTATACAGCCTTTCATTAAAAAAATAAAGAAGACTCATCTCCAGAGCATTTCAATCTTTTCCCATCTATTGAGGGCTGAAAAGATTCCCAGCAAATCACAGATTCCTCTGCCATGGAAATTCTAGGCTTCAGAAACTATGCGGATTTTTGATACCTTCAACAATAATCATAAATAAGAAGGCAAAATATCATCTGATAAATCATTACTTAAAGTTATGTATTTAAAGTAATGTGTTAAAGTAATTTGCTTCTCCAAGAGCCTCTGTTGTGGCTCATTGTATTCATTTTCATCAATCTCCCCAGTCAGTATGTGCAGTAAATGAATTGAAGCCAGCTACTTTCTGGAAATAAAAGTTCAAAAATTCTGTGGGATGCTAACAAAGGTGGCAAAGTGAAATACAGCACTGGCACCCTTTTGAAGAGAGAGCTAACCAGGATGAAATTTGGAAAATGGGGACTGTATGGCATCATAGGAAGCGGGTGCCATCACTTGTCTTGCTTTGTGTTTGGTTTTTGCTTTGTTTTATTTCTACACCTTGGTGTTTATTTTGGTTGTTAGGAAACTTGGGTAGAATATGGAAAAAACATTTTTTGTAAGTCTTGTCATTTTCATCATGCGTATTACAGCAGAATTACCTCTGTTCTGGTACCAGTTTTGATAAGAAGCCTCCAAACCCTGTGATCATTGTAATAAATGAGGGGTGCCAAGATGCTTTTGAATTATACAAGTGCTATCTGTAATACCATCTCTGCTACCTTCAGCTTGTAAGCACATAAACAAGGGGCTGAGTGTGTGCTGATTAAAGTTGACCATCAGTATTATGAAGTCATATTTATGATTATTATCTTATAAAAATTGGTAAAAATGTAGCCACTATTACCCTGATATAACATTATGCATGTATGTAACATATGGGCTACTACACTTAATTGGATTTTTAAGTTCAGTGTAGCAAGGTCAAATCTTCACTGTAAACGGTAAATGGTGAGCTGGAGTTTGTGAAATTAGTATCAGTGTGATTTAACTGTTAGAATTGTCTTATTAATAGAAAGACAGGGATGCATATTGTATGACAGACATATTAATTGATAGATTTTCTGTGCAAAAGTATACTGTTTTTGCAAGCTGACATTTAATATTTCATTTAAGCAGCATCTGTGATTTTTAGATTCAGTGATGTAATTTAGTCTCATTTTCCATAACAGTAAATTTTGCTTTTGTAATAAATTAAGGAATTGTTGATTTGATGTTTTTCTGAGGCTTGCTTTTTGTAGAAATCTGGACATTGTCACAAGCAGTGGAAAAAGTTTCACCACAATAAAATTTTAGGGAAGACTATATGTATTAAATACATTAGTCCACATTTTAAAATATTTCAGAATAAAGGTATGGGCTAGTATTTATTACCAAAATGTGCAAAACCAACCAAAAATGTGACTACATATATAGATTTGCAAATCTAATTTTAGTTTATTCTTTTGGAGTTCCTCCCCTAGGTTATCTAAGAACTGAACAATGAAGCCAGGCTAATTATTAATTGATTCCAAATTCAAAGTTGCATTCAATGTTTTATTATTTAAAACTCTGCACATTTTAAAAAATACTAAAATCTAGAGTTTGAGAATTATAGCATATCACACCTAATTAGTGTAATATTCCCAGTTTGTTAGTTTTTGTTATTTGAAAAAGAAGCATCAGTGGAACATGGTTTTTAATACACTTTCTAAATCTGCATTGGATTAAAAAATGCAAGTGTTAGTGCAGTGAACTCTTTTTTCTTCCTCTTCTTAATACATGTAGATATTGAAGAAATTTATACTAAAAAATATAATTACTTGTTTAAAGAGTTTTCTACCATGGAATTTGAAAGATACTAATTCATGTTTTATCCTTTCTGCGTGTGATTATTATGAAAGTTATTAGGTAGTTGTTATCCTCTTTTGATTGTTTTGCTGATGTTATTCACAAGCTTCTATAGGTGTATGTGGTATATGCAAGCTTGCATGTAATAGTCAACTACAAAAATCCATATTGGCCATAGGTCACTGCTCAAGATAAAATTGGAGCCATCAGAGGGAAAATGTGAACACAGATCTTGCAAAATAATTCAGGGAGAGGAGCTGTTTCATTTTTTGTGTTAATTTCTTAATATACTGCTATAATTTCAAATTTTGAAGTACAGTTGTCCCCATAGTATTAGGGGATTAATTCACTAGAATTTGTGTTACATTTAATCAATCATATTCTAACTTTTCCTTTGCAATTTTCAGTGATAAGTTAAAGTTGTAAAATACAGGAAGAAATGCAAGCAAACAACTGCACATTCTTCAGCAAATAATAGTTAAAAGTCTGAGTATGTAGACAGAATTATTACATCTGGGAGGAGAGTATTAATATTGCTTTTGGTTTGTCTCTTTTGCAATCCAGAGTTATTTTTCTTTTTATTATTTTTTAGAGTCCAATGATGATGTTCCATAACATCAGCGATGTGGGATTTCTTCAGGTGAAAGTCATCAGGGCGGAAGCATTGATGGCAGCTGATGTCACAGGCAAGGATTCATTTAGTTTCTGTGACACTGAATACCATAGTAAAACTTGGTGGTTTTAGAACCAGGGGAAAAAAATGCTTAAAACAAATGTTCCTCTACAGGTTATGTTCTGTTTGTGCATTTTCACCTTCTGCTCATGAACAAAAAAAATCTAAACACAAATGGAAATTTTATAAGCAAGGCAGCAAGTCATTCTAATCTAGCAGAGCCCTGTGTAAGTTATTTCTGATAAAGGTGGAACACACATTTTTCTCCATCAGACATCCTATAAAAATTACATAGAAAAAGCTTTTTTTATTTTAGTAGATGAAACTACAAAATTATCAACATTGAATTCCAAGGGACAAGGCAAGTAAAAGGTTCCAGACTTAGATACGGCTTTGAAGTTGTTGCCAAAAGAACCACTTGATATATGTCAGATATTTAGCAAGGCTGCTGCCAGTTTCAGACATTTCAACTGAAAGCAGTTTGCTGTAGCTACTTCTTATCTTTTGAAGATAAATGAAATAATTTTTTTTTAATTTTCTATTTTATGTTTTAAGTTGAATGGTTAATTTGACATGCTACTTTGCAAAATAAAGAAAACTTATTTCAGCCCTACTAACCATATTTCTCCAGAAGTGTCCAAGTTATCTCCTCTAAGTACTATCAACTTCATACCACATGAGTTGAATGATGCAAAATGAGCTGCATCTGTGTCAGAAAATAGCCATCTCTGCTTTAAAATAATAGTGAAAATTTTAAAAAATGGGAAGAAAGTAAAAGAAAACTAGAATAAATGTTCTGTTAAAGGAGCAGATACAGATATAGAGCAACTTACTCAATTTTTTGTAGTTTTTTGTTAATTAACATGACTACCAGTATTTCAGACAAGGCAACAGTGCAAACTGTTCAGCAAATTTTATTGCTGAAACTGATCATCCAGTTTGTGCCACACAAAATAGCAGATTCTATTTTTGGTGAGGTTGTAGAAATGCTTCCAAAGATCCCTCCGTCTGGGTTGACCTTATAATCCAATGTTGTCTGAACAGAGAGAGAGATTAAGTTATTCAGGGGCAAATGGGATAATTCAGTCCCTGACCTCATTCAGTCTTTGACTTTTTCAAATCAACATGTTATTTGTGTTGGTTGAACAATTTTTTTGGAAATATATTTGATTCAATTAAAGATGTATAGAGCTAGCAAAAATTTTCAGACATTATATTTAGGATGACAGACAGGAAGATGGGGAAGAACACTCAGCATCTTCCCTTGTTAGTAAGAAAAATCGTTTATACAGCAGATGTATTTTGTAAGATGGCTGCACATTCCAGATGTGACAGAAATCTTGTATATTCTGGACAAAAGTAACCAGATATTTTGGAAAGAGGATTAAGTGCTGTTGTAGTTTATAGCTATTTTTTAATAACTTGTAGTTATGTCCAGGTCATCCATTTAAAATAAAACTTTGAATAGTAATACTGAGAAACAAAGTAGGTGTTTGGTGATTGTCAATAAATCATGTTTGCAAAAATTGTGTAAGAACTTGACCCACCTTTATTCAACTAAGTAATTAGTGTGGACAGTGCTTTCCAGTGGTATTGCTTACACCACCAAGGATTGCTTCTATGAGTAAAAGCTGAGGACTAGTTTGCTCATCTTACTGTATTGTGTTTCAGAGTTAATCTTTTGCCCCTGAGTCTGAAAAGTAGCTGGAACAACTGTGTAATATCTGTGAGTTTTCCTCTGTTTCCTGTCTGCTAAACATATCTCATTTCATTTCCAGGAATCTTTTCATGTGAAGTAATAAATCAAAATTTATTCGTTTGAGCTGAGTAGATTTTTTAAATCCTTAATATTCCATCATTAAACATAAGCACAGAGGGAAAAAGATTTCTGTAATCTTTTAAGTAGTCATCAATCCTACTACCATTGCAAGGCTTTTTTTGCTCTTTCAAAACGTGAAATTTTTCCTTTGTACCATACATTGAGCACCATTGTAATACTGTACTAACTCTGTGTGAATACAGAGCAGTTGAGACTCCTGTTGAATCAATGAGTAAAAAGCACAAATTACTTTTCAATGAAACCCTCAATTCTACTCCTTTGCTTAGAAAGCGTATAGCCTCCCTCAGCAGAATGCTGCTACAGTAGGTCACTTTAGTTAAGCCCATAATAAACTGTTGATAGCCAAGGGCAGTTATTTTTCTCCACTTTCAATAGCCTGAGTGGCTTCAAATCCTTAAGGTTAGTACAGATTTTTTTTTTAAAGAACGTGATTAAAGGGTGGTGGTTTGGGTCTCAGCTTACAACCCCCCTCACATGTACATGTAATGAATAATGTGCCAGGATGAGCTGAAATTTCAGTTCAGCTGTAGGCAGAGGAGCAGGTAGGCAATACCAGTTTTGAAATGCTATGCTGCTGGAACATGCCATAGCTGTGAATTAAAAATACCCCAGAAAAGGACAGTCAGACTTCTCACTCAACCCACTTGCCAGGAGATCTAGGAGAGGAAGAACCAATAAGGGGTTGAGAGACTTCCCACTGGTGCTCAAAAGCTTAACTTGGTTTTTGGGAGAGCTGAAAAATAGGGTATCTCTCAGGACCAGGGCCTTTGGGAAAATTTGGTCTCTGAGGTATTTCCTCCCCAGAAAAAACAGTGTAGTTCCATGATCAATACATTATTTTAGGGATTCCACCAATGTAAAATTATATTCTGTTGGAAATTGTAGTCACAGCAAATACACCTCTCTGGAAATTATTTATTATTTAGTATAAATTCTTTGAAAGTGGAATCTAATGAATGGGAAGATATTGAGAATGAAGTTTGCTTTTTCCTTCTCTATCTGAGAAGAAATTTTGAATTGAACTGTCTATTGTGTTGTAGCTATTCAGTGCATAGCTTTTTTTCTCCCTAAATCCTGAGCTACAAAGAGTTATATTTCTGTTTCCCTAAATCTTTGCTTGCTTGTGGTAACTCTGGCAGTCTTTCTCAAGGATTTGGCTGCTTTTAGAGCCGTGGCAGGACAGGTGCAGTGCCTACCATGACATCCTTTGATATGAAGAGATTTTCTGGGTGCTCAGTAAAACCTGAAGTATAATGGACCCATCATGACAGTTGGCTTCTGACATTATACATATGTGTCTCACCTAACTCATATAAATTGCAGATAGTAAAGCAATAAACCCTTCACTGTGACATAGTTTAGGTTTGGGCAATAGTTAGATAAATCTATTCCTTCTGCAGTGTACTCAGGTTTAGGTGAGTGGTTGTGTAAGGCTGCTGGCTTTGCAAAGCAGTGTCTGCATCTCTTTTATTGGAGCAGATGCATTGATCCTTTTCCTTGTGTCATGAAATAAAATTCAAAATCTCTGCCTTATCATTGATAAAAAGTAAACAGAGTGGGAAAAGATGTGCCACAGGTTTGATCGATTTCAGCAAAAGCGCTGTGCTTTTAAGAAGTAATAGTTAGCAACTCAGATTCATTAGCAGAGCAAAACTCAAGCTCCATAAGATGGCCTGACTAGAAAATAGATTGTTTTGTAGTCTTTGGGCTTTAATTAAGATGTGTTCAATTCTAGCCCCCTGGCTCCCTTCTCCCCCTCCCCCCACCCCTCTTGCTGTGTCACAGACCAGCGATCAGACGCTTTCAGATGGTCCAGCCCATGACTTTGACCTTCTGCGAGGTCTTGTGTTCCCTGGGGAACCGTTCAGCTCATGAGGTCTGATTTCACACTTCCAGGATGCCTTGGCTCTCATAACAATGACAGGGAGACAAAGCCCTTTAGAGTGGGCCGCATGGGGACTTGTTTAAATTGGAAACTAGAGAGGAGTCAAGGAACAAGGTTACAGGCTACAGAATAGTGCTTTTAATAAAGAGCTCACAGCTCTGGTTCAGCTCAAAGAGGGCTATCTCTGTACAATTAATTGAGACATTTATCTGGAGCATCTTAGGCCTCCACTTTCTCACAGAATTATGTGATAAGTATCAGCTAAGAGGCAAATGAAATGTGCATGAAATGAATTTTTAACACTTTGATTACTGTGTCTTCAGTCTTCATTAGAGGTAAATTTATTTGTATTTCTATCCCCATTATTAATCAATTGTCTCTGTTTTTTCTGAGTACTGTGATTTCAGAACCTTATAAATCAGAGAGATTTTATTAAAGAGCTCAGTGATATTTAGATTTGATTTTGAAAGCTTTTCAGGCTTTTCTGCCTCTAAAGAAGAGAAACTAAATATGGAAAATGAGTCAGATTTTTGTTTTCTTCCCATTTTTTTTTCTTTTCTGTTCTTCCTTTCTTTTTTTTTTTTCCAGTTTTGTATCTGGAATTCAGCCCCTCTTCTAAGAAAATTCCATGCTATTTTTGATTACAGTACTTGAAAGTAGGACAAAGACACCAAGACGGCTAATTGTGCTGAATGTAGATGTCTTTTCTAAAACCTGTCCTGCTAAACTGTTCTAACATCACATGTGCAAAAATGGTCTTTGAAATGGCTCTTCAAATGTTAGGAAATGTCAGAGTGATGAACACAAACATTAAATTCACAAAGGTATGGAAGCCCATGCGTGTAAAATTGAAGGAATAAATTCAGAGGCCCTTTGGAAATACGGTTCCAAAAGTAATTTGCTCTGTCAATTAGTGCAAACAGATTTCAATATACACTTGAACTACCTCCACAAAGTACAAAAATCTAGCAGAAGGGCAGAATTCTATGGTAGGTATTTCATCAGGTCCTATCATATAGGTCACCTGAAGGCATTGGTCCAACGTCATGTACAGCAAAGGTACTCTGTTTAAATACCAGTTCTAGCATAGTAATGGAAAAAACAGGATTTAGAATATATATTTGAAAGATATTTTATTAAAAGATATTTTTTATTAACCATAAAATTTATAATTATGTATACAATGAAAGGATGACTTGTGATTAATTTTTTTAAGTGTTTTGTGGAGATGAGTTTTATTTTGGCATTACACTGACTTGCCTTGTAAGATACCTCAAGCATTCATGGTATCAGTCTGTTGCAACATGTTTGCATCAGCACAGATAGAGTAGAATTATAATTCCCATTTTAAAGATGGAAAACTAAGAAAGGTTAACTGACTCAGCTAAGGCCAACAGAGCAAGTCCTTGTCAAAGGTGGCATTTCGCTTGGGTTCTGTACTTAATCCATTAGATAAGGCAGCTTCTCATGCTATTGAGCCATTCCTCCTCCTGGCCAAAGGTCAGACTGACTGTTCTGCTGCAAGCAGCTGGCTGGCAGGGAGCTTGGAACAACATTAGTGACATTAGTGTCTGCATGAGTGGCACTGCCCCCCAGAGTCATGAACTGGCTGTCTTGTCTTCTAAAAAAATAAAGGCTTTTTTTACTGTGGGACTTAGATCCATAATGGATAGGCATGGCCAGAGGTAGGAGAGAATCATAATAGTCTATGAAATATTCAAACAGTATTTTGGCTTATATAACCATGTTAAAGTTGGTGGAACTTTGTCAAGTTATGTTTGAGAACTTGACTTTTACATTTAGAAATGGAATTTTAATTCCTTACTAAGTCTTTAAACATTCCAAAGCATTTTTAGTTCAGTTTGGTAATGTAATGTCAATAATGCAAAAATTCATATAATATTTAGTTAAAGTGATTTTATGAAAATTAGTTCATGATCTAGCTAATGCTGAAATTGACTTTTTATCAGTTTTTGTAACTTTATGGACTGTGAAATGGCAAAATTATGAAATTATTTCTTTCCCTGGAGTTATACTAAAGCAATGCATGTTTTCCATAGCTGTGGTAGAATTATCTCTGAAGGACTAATGGGTATCTGACCCAATGCTATCTTCTGTCCCTTGTGAGTTAATACTTCAGAAGTGAAATAAGTTTTTTGGAGGGCAGGTAGACCTGCCATGTGCTCTCTTGCTTGCATATACTCTGAAGAGCAATTACATCAACACTTAATTCCTAGGAAGAGCCTATGGCAGCCTTAATTAAGAGAGTAAAAGCCTTTCTACACTGACCGATGGTCTTTATTATTTTTTCATTTTCATCCCTACAGGCTGGAATTTCAGTGATTGACAATAAAGAAACATGATGTTTATTACAGCACACAAGTATTTTCTTCCTTTCTAAAACAGAGAATTATTCTACTGCATAAAGTATACACGTTTCCATATTTTTGTTTACTAAAGTCTCCTGTTTACAGTATTAACTGATAATAAGCAGATGACATGCAGTTTTCTGGAGACAAATGCATGTATTTAATAGAGTTTTATGACAAAAAATATCACTTGTTGAACATGTACAAAACCTGGCAAGCAAGTTGTTCAAATTTAAGATTTGACAGCTTCTCATCAATGAAAAGTCTGCTTTGTATACAAGTGGAGCTAGGAAGTGAGTGCAAAAGTGCAGTTACATTCAATTGAAATCTCTGTTGGAAAGAACTGCTGTATTCCAAAACTAATTTTTGCTGGAAAAGTTTACCAAAAATCAAAAATTTATATTGGATTATTTCCACCTTGGGGACCAGTAAAGGAAGGCCTCTGTAAATTGTCCAGAAATATAAATTATATAGCAGTTTGACAGCTCTAACACTCAGGTAAAGTTCATAGTTAGGCAAATAAAAGACCTTTGCATCTAAATTGGTCACAGGTCTTTACCATCTCTTGTGAAAAAGCAGTACTTTTTAAATTGAATTTGAGATGACACTCAATGGTTTGTTTTCTAGCTGCCCCCTAGATTGGACAGTTTAGCTCACTTCCAGCCTGGAAGATGGGCTGCAGTGACATGTGAGACCTGCCCACCAGCCCATGAACATCGTGATATGAGAGTTCACAAGTCACCTGATATGTTTGGTGCTTGCTTGTGAGTACCAGCATAGAGAACCAGATGAAAGTCCTGTGGCGTTTGAACTGATGGAAAGGGCCTTTCCCAAACTTTTCCACTTAAAAAACACAGGCTGTATGGTGTTATGGCTACTTGAGAAAAAAAATCCAGAAGCTGAAGATGTGTGGAGGTTGAGGCTTTGTTGTTTTGATTTTCTAAATATTTTGAGAAGCAGTTAAAGGTTGCTTTTATCAATAACTATTTTGGTCTCTTTTCCATCATGCAAAAGTTCATTTTGTATTTTCTTGCAGGAGAAAAATGTTTAGGTGACCAACCTAAACAGATAATGAATCTGAGCTGCCAACTGACTTTGATTTGTTTGTAAAGGCGGAAAATGGATGAGGGGGATCTGTCAAAGGAGAAGTTGCTTTTCCTTTCAATTATGCATATTATGTAAATAATATAATTTCAGGAGCCATTAGGACTGTACAAGTAGAGACCAAAAATCATGAGACATTACAGCAAAAGAGTGGATAAATGATTAATGTTGTATTGAGGTTTTCTGAAAGTTTGATTTCAGTAACTTGGAAGGTGTACTTTGTTTTTTCACTACCTACTTTTATCATTAATTCCTGCTGTCAGTGGTAAGGTGTGATAAAAGTTAGCCCCACTGTGGTCATGGTATACTCAGTATTTTTAATATTGGTGTTGGTGCTGCTGGGAGCATGCTTTTAATGTGTGCCTTAGGCAGCTGGCAGTCACTTTATTCTTGTACAGCACTGATCACATGCTTAGGAATGTATTGAGAAATTTGTTGTGGATGTCTGCCTGATCAATCCTAACGTCACTGCAACAAAAGCTGGAGGCCTACAAAAGCACAGAGCAGGAAGATCCTCTGTAGGTACAGAGGGTTTGATAGAATTTCTTGATGTGTGAAAGATTATATATAGTTATATACAACAGTTGTGGTTTAATTTATAGTGAAAGACTTGTTCTCATGACAATATAATATGGAATGATATAACTGAGCATATGCAGCAGAAGACAAATCAGAGGTTTGTAATTGTACTTTTAGAAAGGCTAGAGAGAGAGCACATACTCTTCTGAACATGTGTGGTTCTTTTCTAAAAAAATGAGGAAAACCATTTCTGTATCTCTTGTTTGAAGCAGCTAATCACATTAACTGACAGAAGTTTTCTAAGGCTGCCACTGCCTTTGTTGGAGTGTGTAGTGCTTAAGGTACCGGTTTTGAATAATATAGTGTTGTTGGATCTTTTGGGTCCTCCTAGAGATCAAGGAGACCTAAGGACATGTTTTACTACTGTAGTGCTCTCTTAAGGCTATCATTGGGAGCAATCACTTTATTGAGAACACTCCTGAAATGCAGCAGGTTGCTAAGGCTGTCAGAATTAAGATTGCAGTTACTCTTTCTAATAATGAAAACTTGAAAGATGACAGATAAACATGAGTTTCACTAAGTCTTTGTTCATTGTTCTGTCTCTATCTTTCTGGATCAGATTCACTTATTTGGGTTAGTATCTTAATAATGTTTGCACATGCCTTATGTTGAGCATGTCAGCAATGAGCGGTGCCTTTCAGAGGCCCAGCTGGGTTATGAGTGTTTCAGCATATAAGAGAAGCGCCCATAGGCAATGGTGAAGGGAACTTTGTATGGGAACTTTGTAACCAAGTAAATCTGTTAAAACCAACATTCCTTAGCAGAGATGCTCAAAGCTTGGAAACTTCTCTTTGTCAGCCATGTCATGATATTGCCTCTGTTCAAATTTGTTCTTGCAGTATTTTCAAATGATAGGAGGGAGGAGGTGTGAAATGTTGACCATTAGTGAGGGATTTTATCATTTCTGAAAGCCATTTGTCTTTGGTTTGATTGAGGAGCTCTGTAATATGTTGCATACTATTGATTGATATCCATGCAAATCTGTAAGAATAGTAATTGAAAAAGTGCACACCAAGAGGCACAGTAAATAAAAAAATGTAGTAAAAATCCACTCTTTGTTTATAGAAGATGGCCTGTATATACTGCAATGTAATTTACTGTGCCTGTATATGTTTAATAAGCTCAAATCACATTGTACCACCATATGCAAATATGATTGATAATACTTAAAAATATTAGATATAGTAGTCCATCTGCCATGCCAGTGCTGTCTTATTATTTTAACTATCTTCTGGGTGTTTCTTTTCCAAATACTGAAATCCAAAGAACTCAAATAATATAAATGGTTTAAATTTCCTACCACCTTCTAGCCTTGTGAAGTAGAACCTTGAGATGTGTGGTACATTAATTTCTGCTGACTAAATAGTATAATTTTTCAAGAAAATGGGAAACATTCAGGAATATATGATTTTCTAGAGAAGGTAAACATCAATTACCCGTAATTCACAATTTGTTTAAAACAATTATTCTTTATCATTAAAGTTAATAATATGCACATCAACCCTTGGTGTAGTCAAAATCAATACTGTAGTTTGGGAGATGCGGTCCCTGGACAGCTTTGTCTAAGTATTGATTTCACTGCCATTTGTATAAGATATGAAACAAATTATGTGCTTCCCTAATATCATTAATGTAGCCCCATTACTAATGTAGCTACTGTAGCTACTCACTTTATGGTTTCTAATAATGCATGAAAAAATAATACAGAGTTATTGAAGAAATTGAGAAACACAGTTGCCCAGTATGCTAGATTTAAGTGTGGAAGGCCAATGCCAACATTTAATATATCTTGTGCTGGTTACTGCCCGAAAAAAGTTTGGAAAGAAGAGCAAGCCGTGAGGTACGATGCAACTCAATGGTTCATTTAAATCAGACAAAGTTCCCCTGAGTCCAGGAAGCTGCAATTTGTTGTTCAGCTTTCTACTTACATGAAAATAATATATACACTTGTACTCTGCCAAAGGCAAAGGTTACTCCCTTCAGCTGCTGGAGAAAATAAAAATATTAAAGCATGATAGCATGCCTCTGTTTTGCACAGCATTTATAGCAGTTGTCATTACTGACATAATTTAAAATATGAGTTAAATAATTCAGTCCACCACGTGATTTCTTCCCTTTATTGCCTCTTTATTGAAAGAGGTCTTCCCATGTGCCACTCATGTTTTCATTAGTGTTCTTTCCATCGTAGCTGTTCCTTAGGTCTACCTCCTTGTCTTCTAGGAAATTTCAGGAAATTTTCCTTGCTTTGCCCTGAAATGCTGAAGATACCAATCCCACCACCTTTTCCTTTCTCTCACTTTGGAGCACTCCTTTTTCAGACAGCCAAGCTGTTCTTTAGCATCAGATTCAGGTGTCTACTTTTCTTCTTATTTTTTGTCCTATTTTGGCCAAGGATGTGTGAGGGCAGAGCCTGGAGCCATGTGGGCCTGTCTAGACTGTTATTCTATGCACTCAAATCATTGCTGGTGTGTGGAAGTCAGGGAGTCCCACATCCAAGATGAAGAGGTCATGGCTTTTGGTGGAGGAAAACAGGGGTAGTGCAGAGGTTCAGCAGGCATTTTCTCCCTTTCTGGGGAGAGTGTGCGGAGTGGAGTGGTGGGTTGGTGCTGGTCCTGACTGAAGGATTTGTCTAATGTGGTTTTCTTCACTGTCTTGGTCCTGGAGAGAAAAAGTGCAGGTGTGGAAAGTTTGTGTGCCATTATCTTTCATTGTCTCAGGCTTGTGGGAAAAAATGTAGTGGAGGGAGTGGTGGGGTGGCACCATCGTACAGGAGGTGTGTCGGACTCAGTGAGCGTTTTGCATGTAATCACCCTCTCTTGGACAGTTACTGTTTGCTTTCTTATCTCATTCCCATTTCCAGTAAGTTGTTACCTCAACCCATAATTTCTGCCTTTAGTTTCTCTCACCTGAAAGAGGGGTTGGGGAAGCGGGGTGGGGGAGCAGCTTAACTTCCTGGTGGGCTTAAACCACGACACCTTTCCAAAATCAAATCTTAAAAGAGTGTCAGTTTCATGTTCTACCCCTAAATTTGCAGTTGTGATAATTTTTCTTGCTTTCCTTAGTATCTAAGGATAATTTTTTACTTTCCTTAGTATCTAAGCACTGCCTGCCTGTAGTCTTTCGCTGTAAGCTGCTTATTTCATATTTGAGGACACACATTCATACATACACACACACAGAGACACACACCCCCTTGCTTTGCCCATTACTTTTCTTTAAAGAAAAAGAAATAGACATCCATATCCATTTCCATTATCCTGCTTGCACACAATTATCTACATAATGCATTTTCAAAGCAGCAAATTCAGACTTTCTCCTTTGGTGGCTTTCATGCTGAGGGACCTCTTTGAAAATATACCCAAAACTAGTTTTCTGTGCTTTAATGTGTAATAAAATCTCAACCATGTTTGCCTTTCTGCTGTGCTGAGACTACAGTCTGTCATTCCAGCCCATACCATCTCATTCTTTAATTGTACCTGCCCACTTTGTCTTGTGTTAGGCTTTTATATGAGGATGCTTTAAGATTCTTTGATTTTGGGGAGAGGATTTGTACAGTGTGAAACATAATACAGCATAATAGTCTTTGGATAATTTTTGTAGGTGCTGTGTTGTAACAAATAATACAGAATAATACATTTCCTTCATATCAAAATACTCCCATTATGTTATCTTTAAAGTCAATGGAGAATTGGTATTATTGAAGTAAAGTTCTCTTAGCTGTCTCACAAGGGTGCTTGGCAACTTTTAGGAACATGCTGTGTTTCATCAGAAGAGTCATCAGAGTGGTGATTTTTTTTGCCCCCTCCCCCCCTCTTTTTTTTAAGGCAATAGAATTGTTCTGTAGGCAAAGAATGTTAATAGTTTCTGGAAATGAGTAGTGTGTTATAAATATCTTGAATATAGTGCAGACCATTGCAGTGAAGCTCAGAAAATGAGATAACCCCCCCATGCTTGTTTTTATTTAAAGCTTGCTCATCATGCGTTTTCTAAGTTCATAAAATTTGTTCCAAATTTTTCCTTACAGGTAAAAGTGACCCATTTTGTGTAGTTGAATTGAACAATGACAGACTGCTGACACATACTGTCTACAGGAACCTCAATCCAGAATGGAACAAAATCTTCACATTGTAGGTGTTTGGATTTAGGTGGGGGGAACGGATGGGCACTGAATTTTGGGTAGTTTTTTGGACATGAGGGTGTTGGAGAGGGAACAAAGATACTTACCCATAGTTCTAAAGAAGAATAGTGATGACATACTGATATTGCTTAACTAATGTATATATGTTTTGAGGATTGAAAGCATGAAAAAAAATCAGAGAAATAGTATAATTTTAAATGTTAAAATGCCTGGTCTATTTCCTGGAAACCAGGTATGAGTAATGCTATGCTCACCAGACTCCTGTTAGGTTCAGCAAGAGTTTCAAGGGCCAAATCCAGTGTGATGGATTTGCCCCTGAAGTTTTGAGTGGGGAAAAAAAAGATACTGTGAATTGATGATGATACTGACATTCATTAAAATGTGGTTGTTAACTGTAAAAAACGTTAGATAACTACATAAAGTTAGAAATTCTACATGTGTTTATATTTCTCTGAATTATGATTAAATACTTTCCACTTCTTGTTTCCATTTACCAGCTGCACCTCTCACAATACTATCTAGTATCATACTAGTACAATCCAGCTGTTGGGTAAAATGCAGTCTAAAACAATTTATTGGGAAGTGATGTGATTGGTTCTTTTATCCTTGTGTTATTTTGAAGACAGTTAAAGGCTTTGACAAAACAGAAAAAAGGTCTTCCACAGACAAAATATCCTTGTTGTTTGCCTTGCTCAATTGCCCTTTTTTTCTCCCTTCTCCCTATCTGACTGTAATATGAGTAGAAAAAGCTGATCATTGCAGGTCTCACTGCTGCTGAAATCAGTAACAATCCTCTACAAAAACAGTAGAAGCTTTAGTTTTGCATACACTTACTTCACTTTATCCTACACAAAAATACTATATTTTGCCCTTAATCTCAAAACTCTGTATGATTTTAATTTTTGTTTTCCCCTCTAGATTTGTCAATCATTTATTTAGCATCTACTGGTTCTCTTGACATGCAATAAGCTCTGAGAAATTAATTCAGAACAAAAGAAAAAAATCGCACAATAGTTGTACTTTTCAACAGCTTATTACAGTAGTTCTCATTTCCGTATCTGCAAAATCATGCTAAATTGTTCATTGATATAATTTTAATTATTTACCAATAATTAAATGAGCCAATAACTAATCATCCTCTACTTCTCGACAGTGTTCTCTGTACAAGGAATTGCCAGGATTTGTAGAGGACAAAAGACAAATCAGAAATTAAATAGAAAACCTCTGAAGCCTTTCAAGACCTTCCTCCTATGTATATTTGCATTTATCCTCAGATTTCTTAATTTTTGGGCTAGGAATCTCTCATCTGGAGGAATATATGTTACTGAACTGCTTTGCTTTAATTTGTATTTTCTGGAACAGCCATTCCATCAAACATTTGTTCTCTCAAATAATTGTGTTTTATTCAAATAAGGAATATTAATTCTTAACCCAAAATTCATAGCGTACAGTGACATTTCCTGTGCATAGTAAGGGAGTGTTTAATAGCTTGCAGTCTTTTTTCCTCACTTGTACCTGAGAGATGCATTGTTCCATATTGTTTGTTCTTTATTTGCTGTGATATGTTGTATATTTGTAATTAAACAAGGATTTCAGAAAGAAAGAACTTGTTCTTACTGCATGGATATGGTCTTGTAGCTTGTAATTATTTCCATTTACAAACCTACAGGTTTCACTGTACTTTCAGTAAGAATTGCCACAAGGGTAGTGGTGTTTAAAAGTAGCTTTTAAGAACTCTCTGACCTTCTGCTGTAAATCCCCCAATGCTGCTGCTCCATGCAGGTCATGCAATGCAAACCCCTGCTAGGAGATTTAAAACAACATCCTTCAGAAAACTTCTGCTGGGAAAACCTTGCAGAGAGAGAGAAAGACTAATAACTGCAGCCCTTAAGAGGAAGCATTTTGGTTATATGCAGAAACGTCTCATTTACTTGAGCTCAGTTCTCCTCCATGGCTTGGAAAAACAGACAGATCTCTGTGCTAACCTTTTACAGTTTTGTCCTTGGTACCCGGTGGTGTAAGTGACTTTTTTCTTCTGTGTGTTCTTCTCCCTTTGTAGCAATATAAAGGACATCCACTCTGTGCTTGAAGTGACAGTTTACGACGAGGACCGCGATCGAAGTGCTGACTTTCTAGGCAAAGTTGCTATACCACTGCTGTCTGTAAGCTTCATTCACCTGACACACTGCTCTGAATTTTTCCCGCTGAAGGGGGGAAACAGGAAAAAAAAAAAAATTTGCAGCTCTGAATCTGTCATTTCTCAACCAAGGTCTGTAATAACACTAAAATTTTAACATACTCTATTCACGGCCATGTTGAATCCCATGATAGTTAATTTTTCCTGACAGACTCGGTCCTGGTAATGAACAGGTACTTGTCAGACTTGCCACAGTTGTTTTGGGTTCTCTGTCAGTTTCAGCAGCTGGGGGTCACGGGGTCACCGGGGGGGTGTATTCAGCGGAGACCGCAAGACAGACGGCTGTCATGTCCTTTTCCTGCAGATTCAAAATGGTGAACAGAAAGCCTACGTCTTGAAAAACAAGCAGCTGACAGGGCCAACAAAGGGGGTCATCTATCTTGAAATAGATGTGATTTTTAATGCTGTAAGTCTTAACTTTGGGTTTTTTTGTACTGCTAAAGAGTTCAGTTTCATGAAAGCTTTTGTTCCTGATTTGTAGAGAATTTCTGTCATTCCTCATTTTCTCTAAACCTTGATTTATACTACAGAATACTCTTCTGCCACTGCTTGGCACACCCACTCTTTTTTGTTGCTGCTGCTGCTGCTGCTATTGCTGCTAATGTTCAGAGCAGCAACTCTTGTCTCTGTGTATGCTTATGTGTCCCAAGCTTGGCAGCCATGACTTTGAAACTTGGCAAATTTAGGGAGTTGAAGCCTGTGTTATTAGTGAGGAGGGAGTAAACTTGAAATATTGACACGCATTTTAATGCATAGGTGAAAGCCAGCATACGAACCTTAATGCCCAAAGAACAGAAGTACATTGAAGAGGAAGACAGACTGTCTAAACAGGTAAAGAGTAAGGAAACACTAATCCCTTCTAAAATCCTTTATATCAAGTGTGCACATTGAAATATCTGGTATCATACTGCTGAGAGTAAAGAATAACATTTTCATTACATGTTTACAAAAGAATATGATAGGTTGAGAAGTCAGAAACAAAATACATGGGTTTAATGTGTCTCCTCTATAAATTGCTGCCTAATTTCCATGAAATACATGAATAAGAACACAGTTGAAACCATCAGGTTTCACACATATCAGATTATTGCACAGGTGCATGTAAAATAAGTCTTGCATAAATTTTTGCTGTTAACTTTGACCCAAAAGTTCTCCATTTGTTGCAAGGTAAAGAGTCAGCATCCTTTCAGCCAAATTTCAAAGAAGTTACTTGAGTAAAGTTTGAAGCAAAGGTGAAAGCAGACTAAAACTTTTTGGAATCCCAGGAATAGGAATTGTCTCCACTCTTTCTTTCTTCTCTGAACACTTTTGCTACACACAATTTTAATGCTTTGGTAAAAAATTATTTAAACACACATATTTTTCTGCACTCAAACTACTTTGGACTCAGTTTTTTTGTGTTCCACAAATGTTGTATCTTACACGGAGAGAATTGGTTGGACTATGGGAACAAGATTTTTGTTGTTTTCAGTGAAAAGTCAAAGGTCTCAGAACTGTTTTCTTTGTTCCTGAAAGCTTGTAGACTTAAGCATGGTTTAAATTACCCACTGGATGAATTTTGTATCAGTTTATTATATAGTCAATTACAAAAAAAAAAAACTTTTCAAGAGGCAAAATATTTCTTTAATTGCAATTTTGAATAACGCAGTTACTAAAGCTGCATTTTGCACTACTATTCCAGCAAAGAAGCAACAAAGCCTTTTTCTCAAGATTCATTCTTCTTCGCACTTTCATAAATGAAAGTGGCATTGTGACTTTTGCAGATGGCAGGAGGAGTGACCATTTTCTATGCGACTCAGAACACAAATCATTCACTGGTTTGCTCCCTTTTTGTGGTGAAGTGTGTTGCCATTTTAGAGAATTTAAGTACATTTTTCTGAATCAAAACCTAGAGTTGTTATGTCTTACATACATGTAATTTGAAAGTATGCAGACTACTTTGGTAAATACTTAAAACAATGCATTCAAAATGCATCACAGCAGACAAACTTGTTAAAAAATGCTAAATGGAGCCAGATATCTGATACTAGGACAGTAGTGTTGCATGGTTTCAGATTAGTGTCCTGTAGCAACTTTTTATTTTAAAAGGCCAACATAAAAGGCTTAATGAAACGGAAATCTAATTAACAAATTAATCTGTGAAATTTTGCGAGTGGCTTTTTAATGTTGAACAATTTTTGTACCATCTAGAATTGAATTCAACAAATAGCAATTGACACAATTAGCAAATTCTCTCTCTTCCACGTGTCAGATTTTAAACTAACTTGCTCAATTTGTGAGCTAGAGAGCTTAATATTTTCTCAGTCTTCACCCAAATTGAGAATGACAGTATTGTTAGCATGAGCTTCTCCTGAAACTTTTTTGGGTTTTGAAATATTTTCAATCTTTCATCTTTTTTAACAGCTTCTGTTAAGGAATTTCATCCGGATGAAGCATTGTATCATGGCTCTCGTTACTGCTGTCTGCTATATTAGCAGTTGTTTTGACTGGGATTCTCCACCAAGAAGTCTCGCTGCTTTTGTGGTATGATCTTCTTTATACTATTTTCAATCATCCCAGTGTGTTTGTGTTCTAGCCTGAGAGACAAGACTGTGTAGATTGGTAGTTTCTTTATAATTTATTTAAAAGTTTACATTATGATGATACCCTAAGTCACGTTTATTCAGTTTTCTAAATTAGTAATTAAGTTTAAAATGTCACACAAACAAGATAGAGTGTTTTTTTTTAATTTATAATTATATATTTATAGTAAAAAATTAATTGATTATATAAGTTACAAGCAGGTAATCCAAATCAAAATAGAGTCAGTGAACCATGGATAATGTATTTTAAGCTTCTCATAAATTACTTCCATTACATTTTATTTGGTTCTCTTGCATATTGAATAATGACTCTTAAAGTATTTCTGATTACTATTTATTCAAAGGTGGTGTTCCTAGATAAAAAAAATCCACCAAAATAAAAAACTCCAACTTTAAGACCATAGGTGCAAACTAGTACCTTTTGGACAGCAAACTCTGGTCATAGTTTTCAGTGAATAGTTTTAAGTGAATTTGTTTTTGCTATTTAAACAAAATTTCTGTTTCTCCATGAACATGATCATCATTAGTATTAACCTTTATTTTTCTCTTAAATGTTAAAAATTCAAGCAAGTTGTAGATTGCATTGTGTTACCCAGATAAATACCTCTTTATTTTTAAAATCGTAAGAGCTACAAACAAGACCATTACTTTTTCATTAGAGAGTGGAAATGTATGCATGGACATACTTTCTGGAATTTCTAAGTTTATTATATTGGCTGAAATACTGAGATTAGGAGCCCCTTCTCCATGATTATGAACAGGGAAGAGTTTTGATATAAATTTGAATAATTATAGACATTGTCTGGTGACAGTACTTTTTACTTGGGTGCTTAAAGGTCAGATGCTTCAAATTTGGAGAAATCAAAAATTGGAGAAACCAGGCATTGGAGCTGGCTGTGGGGCAGCTGGGTGTGTCACTAAGTCATGCTGTTTTGCAGAAAGTTTCTTCTGGCAGGGCTCCATTTGTACTGTGTAGCTTGTTAAACCCCCTTGTGCCAGTCAAGGATGGCATCATGCTCTTGGTCCTTGGTTGCCATGTTCATTGGGAGGTACATGTGCTATTCCAAGAGCCAGAGGGTTGTACTTCCACTGATATCTGCAGAAATGACACTATGTGCAAAGATTAAATATGCTCGCTACTGTTTGCTGTAGAAAGGAGATCTATCATTTCAGTTGAAAGTTATCAACACTTCATAGGATAATGCAGGTTTCAACATAAAACTCAAATGTTCATGTTGTTATTACTGCTTCAGTTAGTAAGTATTCATCTCTCTAATTCAGATTTTAATATGGATATAGAACATGCAGCTGTTGCCATTGTAAGAAAGGAAAATGGAAAGACATCCTATTCTTTGGGCAAATTAATTTTTGTTTTCCCATGGCTGTGGCCATGGAAGAGGTGGTGTTACTGCTAAACTGTAATGGTTTCTGGTCATAGAAAAAAAAACAGTGTCATAATAAGCAGTAGTACGTAAAACAGAATTTGAGTAGAGAGATCAATAATCAGTATATGTCATAATTATAATTACAGTGTCTTACAGTAGAAGTGTTAATATATTTGTATCTTTCATACCTATCTATATAGAGAGATGCATAGATTAAAAAATCTGATTTTCTTTGTTTTCTTACAGCATTTGTTTTGCTATGTAGGTGTTGAAATAGATTTTTATGTTTACATCAGTGCTGTGATTGTGCAGATGTATTCCTGTTCTGCATCCAAAACATATCCTGTGTTTTTTGCAGAGGACAAAAAGCACAGGATGTCCTGATGTTATTTTCTCCAAGGATCAAATAATTTGTCTGTCAGGCAAAAGAAGTTTTTGCTGGCCAAGTCAAATATATGTGAAGTTTTATCATGATTATGAGCTTTGGGTTTAGATGGTTTCTGGTCTTTCATAGGCTGTTGAAATCTTGAGAGTGATCCACTTGCTTGTGTTATGGTGAATTACACTTGCACTAAGGTTACATTTGAATTTAATACAGTGTATGAAATAAATATATCTATGTGTTTCATATTCTTCTCACTATTATACAAATTATATCTCCTCTTGAAGTTGTCTTCTAGCGGCTAGAAAATGTTACAGTGAAATATCAGTTCCAGAAAGGAGAGGAGAAGCAGGCTGCTCTGGAGATTTTCAGCTTTTTAGGCAGACTGATAAAAAACATATGAGAAGTTAAGTTTTATACTAACCATTTCTTCTATCCTGTTGGATTTGAAAATATACTGTGATGGTTATCCCCTGATGCAGAGTTACAGCCATTTCACCTAAGTTGCATATGTAAGGGTTGATTTTTTGGATCTCTCAATGCCCCAAGTCCTTGGCATTACAAATATGGATACTGTTTTACCATGTGGCTTTTCTTTATGATGGGGATTTGCAGGACCATAGGTGAAGAAATTCTGGCAGAATTGCTCTGTTTTCAAAAATGTAATTACTAAGATAGATCAGGAAAAGAGAACTACTCTTTCTGCTGGAGAACCTACAGAAAACCTTGATTAATATGTAAACTGTAATAAGTTACAGTTACCTGCTTAATATGCCTTGTGCATTCTTCACTGCAGTTCTTTTTAAAGTCATTCTCCTTGGAGAGTCACACTGTTAGTCACCAAGGCTAACAGTGTTCATTGAAAGGGTTTGCTGATTACTTTTACTCCTGAGCTTAGCTGTGTCAAACTTTTACATTATTTTGGACATTTTACATATAGAAATGCTGCACTGAAGTTTTAGGATGATTCTTTCTAAAACCTGTCCAAATGCATCAGCTCAATGACCAATGCTTCCTGTGCTGTTCATGGNCAGATACTTAAAGAGATTCATAAATGGCTCATGAACTATCATAGGTTGATCCTGCTTTTTTGTATTTCTTTCCTGTTAAAAAAAGGAAGTGTATAGCAACAATATTAATATCTTAATTCCAGAACAGCTTTATTATAACACGTCTAGAGATTGATCAAGAATGTGTTATGTACTTACCTTTATGCTTCTTAAGACCTAAATACAGTGGGAAAAAAACTAGAATATGTAGAGAGCATTTGCCATAAAATCACATCTTTTTCTCTGTTTAAAGCAGACCTTTGCAGTATTTAGCAGTTAATTTTTTTTTTTAATTAATATGGTACATTTCAGGAGGGAGAACTTTAGTAGAATATGCAAAAGTGGATTTTTTTATTTCGATTAATCCACTGTGGGCACTGAAATGTCTGCTAAGTATGGCCTAATTTCATCAGTTTCTGGATCAGATATTTGTGTTCTTATAGATGTCAGTGAATGCAACATGAGGGGAAAAAGGTGTGTATTCTTTTTTTTCTAATACTACCATTTCTCACTGTAATGAGCAGAAAATAATTGGGCAATGGGACTATCAGTAAAAGGACACACTTCAGTGTAAGTCAGTGAATTATTTTATGGGACAAACTTTAATCTTGAAATATGATTGTAGATAATTTGTGCTACCATCTGTCCATTTGGAATTCTTTTAACCATTTCAGTCATTATACAGTAAGTACTGCTGTGTTTAACATTAACATTTGATACACANATACAGAAACTTCCAGTTGATTTTTGAATGTTCTATATAATACATTTCTTCAACTAAACAATATTTTACCTGTTTCTATTAAACTTCATAAGGTCATCATCTTCACTGGCAATTTTGTCTGAATAACTGAGAGTTTTCACTCCATTTCTTTTTTCTGTGCTTTGGTATTTCACAGCAGGAGAAAATTTCCTA